>WNWK01011246.1:0-65530 GCA_009830355.1 Cherax destructor
CCATACATTTGAACATCTGCCACATTGCCTCCCATATCCACAGTGTCATATGCCTGTTCCAAAGCCATAAATGCCACAAAAACCACTTTTACCCTTTTCTAAATAATCTTCACCTATATGTTTCACTGTAAACACTAGGTCTATACACCCCCTTACCTTTCCAAAAGCCTCATTGTTCATCTGCTATCCTACTCTCTGTCTTACTCTTAACTCTTTCAATAATAACTCTAACTTTCACTTTACTAGGTATAGTCAACAGACTTATTCCCCTATAATTTTGCACACTCTCTTTTGTTCCCTTTGCCTTTATACAAAGGAACTATGCATTCTCTCTGTCAATCCCTAGGTACCTTACCCTTTTCCCTACATTTATTAAATAAAAGCACTAACCACTCCAAAACTATATCCCCTTCTGCTTTTAACATTTCTGTCTTTGTCCCATCAATCCCAGCTGCCTTACCCCCTTTCATTCTACCCACTGCCTCACGAACTTCCCCCACACTCACAACTGGCACTTCCTCACTCCTACAAGATGTTATTCCTCCTTGTCCTATACACGAAATCACAGCTTCACTATCTTCATCAACATTTAACAATTCTTCAAAATATTCCCTCCATCTTCCCGATACCTCTAACTCTCCATTTAATAACTCTCTTGTCCTATTTTTAACTTTCAAATCAATGTTCCCTAGGCTTCCTTAACTTATTAATCTCTAAAATTTGTTGATAACATCTCACCCACTCTCTCATTTGCTCTCTTTTTACATTGCTTCACCACTCTCTTAACCTCTCTTATTCTCTCCATATACTTCTTCCTCCTTGCATCACTTCTGCTTTGTAAAAATCTCTCTTATGCTAACTTTTTCTCCCTTACTACTCTCTTTACATCATAATTTCATCAATCGCTCTTCTTCCCTCCCACACCCACTTTCCTGTAACCACAAACTTCTGCTGAACACTCTAACACTATATTCTTAAATCTATCCTATACATCGTCGACCCCATTGCCTATACTATCACTAGCCCATCTATCCTCCAATAATTGTTTATATCTTACCATTGCTGCCTCTTCCTTTAGTTTATAAACATTCACCTCTCTTACTTGCTGCTTCTATTTTCCTTGTAGCACATTAACCTTTTACTCTCACTGTAGCTGCAACTAAAAAGTGATCTGATATATCTATGGCCCGTCTGTAAACATGTACATCTTCCAGTCAACCCAACAGTCTTTTATCTACCAATACGTAGTCCAACAATCTTCTGTCATTTCGCCCTACATCATATCTTTTATACTTATTTATCGTCTTTTTCTTAAAATATGTGTTACCTATAACCAAACCCCTTTCTATACAAAGTTCAATCAAAGGGCCTCCATTATCATTTACGCTTGGCACCCCAAACTTACCTACCACACCCTCTCTAAACGCTTCTCCTATTTTACCATTTAGGTCCCTCACCACATTTACTCACTTGGTTCAGAAGTTCCTACACACTCACTTATCATCTCCCAAAATCTCTATCCTCTACGCTCCTCTCTTCTCCAGGTGCATACGCACTTATTATAACCTACTTTCACTTCCGACCCTTATTTTTACATAACCTAATTACATTTATTTTCTTTCCTTCATAACTGATCCTTCAACATTATTGCTACTTCCTTAGTTCTAATTCTCTCAGATACTCCTGACTTAATCCCATTTATCTCTCCCCCCTGAAACTCACCTACCCCCTTCAGCTTTGTTTCGCTTAGGGCCAGGATATCCAACTTCTTTTCATTCATAACATTAGCAATTATTTTTTTATTATCATCTGCACTACATACACGCACATTAAAGCATCCCAGTTTTATAAAGTTTTTCTTCTCGTTTTTAATATTTTTTTCTACAGGAGAAGGGGTTACTAGCCCATTGCTCCCAGCATTTTAGTTGCCTCATACGACATGGCTTAAGAATTAAAGATTCTTTCTACTTCCCCATGGAGAATATAGGAAATAAAGAAAAACAAGAACTATTAAGAAAAAGAAAAAACCCTATATGTGTGTATGTATATTTATGCATGTGCATGCCTGTGTAGTGTGACCTAAGTGTAAGTAGAAGTAGCTAGATATACCTGTTATCCAGCGTGTTTATGAGACAGAAAAAAGACACCAGCAATCCTACCATCATGTAAAACAGTTTCAGGTTTCTGTTTCACACTCACTTGGCAGGACGGTAGTACCTCCCTCGGTGGTTGCTGTCTACCACCCTAATACTTATAGTAATAATAATTATAACAATATTTTGATCATTTTTATATTATGGGAAGTGGTAAATCCGCAATTGTTATACATCTTTTAGGGAATGGAAGGCAATCAAGCAAGAGAAGAGACAGTAAGTTTAATTCACTTAATCAAGAGCCTTTAACCACAAGAAGCTGCTTTATAGAGTTCATATTAATCTCAAACTTCTACAAACCATTATCCAGTTAATGACTGGGATGGAAAAAATACTAATTTTCGGAGTGAGTGTGGTTGGAAGCCTCAGAGTGAGTGTGGTAGAGGTCTCAGAGTGAGTGTGGTAGAGGACTCAGAGTGAGTGTGGTAGAGGACCTCAGAGTGAGTGTGGTAGAGGCCTCAGAGTGAGTGTGGTAGAGGCCTCAGAGTGAGTGTGGTAGAGACCTCAGAGTGAGTGTGGTAGAGGCCTCAGAGTGAGTGTGATTGAGACCTCAGAGTGAGTGTGGTAGAGACCTCAGAGTGAGTGTGGTAGAGGCCTCAGAGTGAGTGTGGTAGAGACCTCAGAGTGAGTGTGGTAGAGGACCTCAGAGTGAGTGTGGTAGAGGCCTCAGAGTGAGTGTGGTAGAGGCCTCAGAGTGAGTGTGGTAGAGGCCTCAGAGTGAGTGTGGTAGAGGCCCCAGAGTGTGGTAGAGGCCTCAGAGTGAGTGTGTAGAGGCCTCAGAGTGTGGTAGAGGCCTCAGAGTGTGGTAGAGGACTCAGAGTGTGGTAGAGGACTCAGAGTGTGGTAGAGGACCTCAGAGTGTGGTAGAGGCCTCAGAGTGAGTGTGTTAGAGGCCCCAGAGTGTGGTAGAGGCCCCAGAGTGTGGTAGAGGCCTCAGAGTGAGTGGTAGAGGCCAGGAGTGTGGTAGAGGCCTCAGAGTGTGGTAGAGGACTCAGAGTGTGGTAGAGGACTCAGAGTGTGGTAGAGGACTCAGAGTGTGGTAGAGGCCTCAGAGTGTGGTAGAGGACTCAGAGTGTGGTAGAGGCCTCAGAGTGAGTGTGGTAGAGGCCTCAGAGTGTGGTAGAGGACTCAGAGTGTAGTAGAAGACTCAGAGTGTGGTAGAGGACTCAGAGTGTGGTAGAGGACTCAGAGTGTGGTAGAGGACTCAGAGTGTGGTAGAGGCCCAGAGTGGAGTGGACTCAGGGTGGTAGAGGCCTCAGAGTGTGTAGAGCAGTGTGGTAGAGGCCCCAGAGTGTGGTAGAGGCCTCAGAGGTGGTGAGCTCAGAGGTGGTAGAGGCCTCAGAGTGAGTGTGGTAGAGGCCTCAGAGTGAGTGTGGTAGAGGCCTCAGAGTGTGGTAGAGGCCTCAGAGTGTGGTAGAGGCCTCAGAGTGTGGTAGAGGCCTCAGAGTGTGGTAGAGGCCTCAGAGTGTGGTAGAGGCCTCAGAGTGTGGTAGAGGACTCAGAGTGTGGTAGAGGACTCTGAGAGAGTGTGGTAGAGGCCTCAGAGTGTGGTAGAGGCCTCAGAGTGTGGTAGAGGCCTCAGAGTGTGGTAGAGGCCTCAGAGTGTGGTAGAGGCCCCAGAGTGTGGTAGAGGCCTCAGAGTGAGGTAGGCTAGGGAGGTGTAGAGGCCTCAGAGTGAGTAGAGGTGTGGTAGAGGACCTCAGAGTAGTGGTAGAGGACTCAGAGTGTGGTAGAGGCCTCAGAGTGTGGTAGAGGCCTCAGAGTGTGGTAGAGGCCTCAGAGTGTGGTAGAGGCCCCAGAGTGTGGTAGAGGACTCAGAGTTCACGTCTACCACCTTCCTCAGGTTTCTGATAAACATCATTAATTGCAGTTATCATTTCTTCTTCTCTTTTTAACTCCTCTTCTTTTATTTCTAATCTATAATTCTGTTTATTAGGTATATTTGAATCTTGAAAATATTCTTGATGTGTATGAGTTGTAGCATTGAACAGAATACAGAAGACCTTTACTGTTGCAACCTGGCTTTGCGCACTGTACTTTATAAACAAGACTTTATTTGTGATATAAATAGTTTAGAAATTAAGAAACTGGGCATTTTTGCAAAATTGAGGAAATTTTTTTGCGAACAAGTAGTTTTCTCATTCTGGTACAGAGACGAATGTTAGAAGATGAGGAGGAGTGTGAGGTAATCAGTTGGTCAGCCTTGAGTCAATGTGTTCAACCCATCAGTGAGTTGAAACAGCAGGAGTCCGAGTCACCAGTGGATAATTCCACTAGTGTAATTAGGTCATGCCTATAGGTTACGTACCGGACTGAGGAAGCCACTTGCTGGCGAAACGTTTCCACAACAGAGATTCCAAAATGTTGCAAAAGTGTCTAATACTTCTTCATCATTTTAAGGATTTTTACTAATTTAATATTTTTGATGGTTTTTCAGAAGAATTTGATATACGGTACCGTAGGAAAGTTCCGCAAAAGGTGCAATGTCAAGCAGTTGCTCATATGACATGGAGGTCATTTCTGGTTCACAGGACCCACTGTTTATTCACAACACTCCAGACAGCCATCATGCTCATGTCAACGGTGGACTACAGTTGAATGGCTCAACAAGCTCAATTGTGCAGTCGTCAGTGAACTCATGTAAGTAATACAGTATATATTTTTATACATGTCATTGAAATACCAGTGGTGGTGGACCAGTAAGCCAGTGGAAGGCCTCGGGCAGATGGCCAACAGCTCCAGTGGCTGGTCATCATATAAAGAACACCCTCGTCATGAAAGACTTGTTTGTTTTCTGATGAATCTTACCTAACCTAACCTAGTGTATAGATTTATTTATCATGAGCGAATTTCTTCATTTCCAACATGCATGTAGTATGGATTATCATACATACACTAACATGGATCCATAACAAGCTCTCTGACCTAAGTTACCTTCGTAAATAACAGTGTAGTTGGTGGTACTTCACAAGCTTCACAGAGAGCGTGACGGGTACCACAACACTCTGAATCCTGATACAATGTTACAAATAAGTCACATGGAAGGTGGCGAAAAGGTAAACATTCGTTTAAATTAATAAACAAATACATTCATCTAATATGAATTCATATGATTAGTTTTAGGTAAAATACGATGTAAATATGAAGGTTGTAATACAACTAAACTCTGTATATAAGCTGGTTACGTTCCTTCAGAATGCCACTAATATATTATTTTTATTATTATTATTATTATTATTATTATTATTATTATTATTATTATAATCATTATTACTGAGAAGCACTGACCAAGATGTGATTGATATGTGGTCAGCAAGTCACCAGCAGCAACAGCCTGGTTGACCAGGCAAGCACCAGACAAGCCTAGCCCAGAGCCAGGCTCTGTGAGTAGAAAAACTTTCAGAACTTATCAAAGGTAAGAGCTAAGCCCATTAGGGTCATAAAGTTAATGCAGACGCCTTGAACATGGATGCCTAGAATGAATGGTTAAAAGTGTATAGGTTTTTGGGCCAGGCTGACTAGAAAGAAAGGACGAATGTACATCAATGGTCAGTGAGAATAATGATACCACTAACTCCTCTGCTAAGAAAATTAGGAATATCCTTGTGGTCAGTGACTCAAAGGTAATTCTAAATTAACCTTTATTTCTGCAACAAAGATAGGAAGGCGAGATAGAGGGTTTATTTCCCAGGAGCTAGTGTTGGTGACATAGTCAGCAGATTGGATAATATCATGTCAGAAAATGAGAACAATCCCATTGACTTCCTTGAAGGGACGGAGGCAAGAGGTACTAGATAAGTACAATATAACTATCGATTTAATTAGGTCCAAGGGAGGGGTCCCGATCATATGTAACATTTTGCCTAGAAGAGGAGGACAATGAATAGATTTCTAGGGCAATTAATGTAAACTGCTGGTTAGACAGGTACTTCAAAGATCTTGCAATCCCATTCATTGGCAACTGGAATAATATATACAGCAAACATTAAATGTATACAAGGAAAGAGGCGCATCTATCTGGGGCAGGGATGGTATCATTAGCCAACTCTGTCGAAGGGTCCATTGCTGAGTTTTCTAGGATTTTAAACTGATAGATAATAGAGGTATGGGTGTGTGGGAAACAATTAGATTAGAGTACGGGGAATGAAAGCTGCAGAAATTGCCAGGATACCTCAGTGATGTGTTCAAAAGGCATTGTTCATCATAAAGTTACTAAAAAAATACAATGGAATTCATAAACATTTAAAAAGAGGCAGGAGGGACTGTGGAGGTCCTACAAATTATAAAAAAAAGTTGAAATTGAAATAATTTGGAAAAAATGTTTTCTTACCAAAATATAGTGAATAATTCTGGAAACATGTTTATGCAATCAGCTTGTTTCTATCAGATTTCTAAGTATGTTATGCCAAAAATGTAATATTTTTTGTTCTTGCTGTCTTCAAGAGGACATGTTTTTTTTTTACTCCAAAAAACAAGATTTTTATGATTGTTTCATTTTAAATACTCTACATGGCAACTTATATGAGAATTAAACTGAAGAGCATGGAGTGATTGTAGCTCAGTCGCCTGAGAGCAGTCAATAAATGTAGGGTTGTCTAACATGCCATGACCATAGAGTTTTACAGAAAACGTAAATATGTATAACTCAGAAATAAGTTATTGACATTATTTTCCAGCTTGTGCGAAGAGTATTTATAGGAGTGTCATGATTTTTGAACACGTTATTGAGGAATGATGGTTCTATTAAATTGCAGAGTTGATTTGCTATATGTTTTACTGTTTTGTTTTTATTGATTTTTTCCCAAAAAAGTCATTAAGAAACACAAATTTCAACATTTTTTATAATGTAATAAGATTATCTAGCTCTTTCTGTTTCATCTGATGTCGACTAGAATATTGTACGTTTTACCAATTTTGTAGTGGAGGGAGAGATTTAAGCCCTATAGTATAGGGCACTATTTATTTGTTTTCTTTCAAACTTTAAGGAAAAAATCACTAAAAACACTAGCTATCTGCTGTGCAGCTGACCTAACTAGTATCATTACTGACTAGACTTACCTGGGTATTTGTATCAGACCCTTTATTGATACCCTGGTATCAGTGTCTTGATTGAAGAATAGTGTCTTTGAGGAATGTCACACGTTCTTCACGTTGTCTGGAAAGTAGAAACACTCGCACTGTCATTTTAAGTTCTTCAATACTAGTCTATTTTTTTCATCTCACAATAATGTCATAAGAAGCTGCACACGCTCCTCCGCTGGCCCCAGCTTGCCCTGGCTTTTTCCGACACTCAAAAGAAATGTCGATCAAGCATGTTTCCTTTGCTTGCCAAACTTCTACAGGAAGCAATGCAGAATGCTTAATTTCTTGTTGTTTGGTCATTGATAACAATTCATGCTAGCCTCATTGCACATAGTGGGTGCAAGGTTTCCTTACTTTTCCTGCTATTTGTAAGAGATTAATTTTCTCTCATTAACCCACACTATGGTTGCAACACTGCTCTTTTGCAAGGAAGTGGTGTGTCTATGACACACAATAGTCAAATGTTCCATTACCCTTTCTGAGAGGTCTTCCCTCAAGGCTGAAAAGGGCTGATACCCCCGCTCCTCCTGGAGAAATTTCTCCACACCACTAAACAAGAACACCTCACCACTGAAAAGAACACTTCACCACTGAACAACAACACACCACTGAACAAGAACATTTTACCTCTAAACAAGAACACTTCACCACTGAACAAGAACATATAAACACTCAACAAGAACACTTCACAACTGAACAAGAACAACTCACCACTGAATAAGAACAACTCACCACTGAATAAGAACAACTCACCACTGAAAAGAACACTTCACAACTGAACAAGGACCCTTCACCACTGAACAAGAACACTTCACCACAGAACAAGAACATTTCAACACAGAACAAGAGCACTTCACTGAACAAGGAAAATCACCACTGAACAAGAACAACTCACCACTGAATAAGAACAACTCACCACTGAAAAAGAACACTTCACTACTGAACAAGGACACTTCACCACTGAACAAGAACACTTCACCACTGAACAAGATCAAGTCACCACTGAACAAGAACAACTCACCACTGAATAAGAACACTTCACCACTAAACAAGAACACCTCAACACTGAAACAGAACACTTCACCACAGAACAAGAACACTTCACCATTGAACAAGAACACTTCACCACTGAACAAGAACACCTCACCACTGAACAAGTACACTTCACCACTGAACAAGAACAACTCACCACTGAAGAAGAACACCTCAACACTGAACAAGAACACTTCACACTTCACCACTGAACAAAAACAACTCACCACTGAACAAGAACACCTCAACACTGAACAAGAACACTTCACCACTGAACAGAAGCAACTCACCACTGAACAAGAACAACTTACCACTAAACAAGAACAACTTAACACTGAACAAGAACACTTCACCACTGAACAAGGACAACTCACCATTGAACAAGAACAACTCACCACTGAACAAGAACACTTCACCATTGAACAAGAACACCTCAACACTGAACAAGAACATTTCACCACAAAATAAAAACACTTCATCACTGAACAATAACACCTAATTACTGAACAAGAACACTTCACCACTGAACAAAAACAATTCACAACTGAACAAGAACACTTCACCACTAAACAAGAACAACTTACCACTAAACAAGAACAACTTAACACTGAACAAGAACACTTCACCACTGAACAAGGACAACTCACCATTGAACAAGAACAACTCACCACTGAACAAGAACACTTCACCATTGAACAAGATCACTTCAATTATGAACAAGAACACTTCACCCGTGAACAAGAACACCTCATCACTGAACAAGAACAACTCACCACTGAACAAAAACAACTCACCACTGAACAAAAACAAAAACAACTTAACACTGAACAAGAAAGCTTCACCCCTGAACAAGAACACCTCACCACTGAACAAGAACAACTCACCACTGACTTAGCAGGATATAATTTAAGTTCATAAGTGGATGATTGGCATGAACAAAGGTGATATTAATAAAGTACTAAGGAAGTCTAATCAAGTAATAAATAAAAATAATTGTTTTAAATTAGATAAATTTAGATTTAGAAAGAACGTAGGTAAGTAATGGTTTACAGAATTGTAGGTGTGTGGAATAATCTGCAGAGGATGTTAAGAAGAGTAAGACCTTAGGAAGATTAAAAAAGAGGGTGGACAAATTTTGTTTATTAACGCATCGGCCGTTTACCACCAAATAAAAACTTGCAACATATCAACACCCCTCCTTCAGAGTACAGGCACAGTTGTTCCAACCTCCAGGACTCAAGTCCGTCTAGCCAGTTTCCTTAAATCACTTCACAAATGTTACCATGCTTACAATCCAACAGCACGTCGAGTCATGAAAACCATTTGTCTCCATTCGTTCCTATCTAACATGCTTGCTGGAAGTCTAAGCCTCACACACACAAAACCTCCTTTACCTCCTTCCTCCAAACTTTCCTAGGCCGACCCCTACCCAACCTTCCTTTCACTATAGAATTATACGCTCTCCAAGTCATTCTATTTTCTTCCATCCTCTTTAGACGTCCGATGTACCTCAACAACCCCTCCTCAGTCCACTGAATAATACTTGTAGTAACCCCGCACCTCCTAGTTTCCAAACTACATATTCTCTGCATTATATTCACACTGCACATTGCCCTCAGACACATCTCCACTGCCTTCAACCTTCTTCTTGCAACATTCCACTCTTTGATTCCATGGAAAACATTATTTGTCTCCACAGACAGACTCCTCAGTCCACTACTCACCTTTTTCCCCTCATCAGTTCTATGATTCACCTCGTCTTTCATAGACCCCATTTGCTGACAAGTTCACTCCCAAATATCTGAATACATTCACGTCTCCCACACTCCGTCCCTTCAATCTGATACCTAGTCTTTCATTACCTAATTTTCTTTGTTATCCTCATCACTTTAATCTTTCATATGTTCACTATATAACCTACCAAACTCATCCACCAACCTCTACAACTTCTCCAGAACCAAGGTTTGTGGCCTGCACACATTCTCGTAGCATGATAACCAAGGTTTGTGGCCTGCACACATTCTCGTAGCATGATAACCAAGGTTTGTGGCCTGCACACATGCTCGTAGCATGATAACCAAGGTTTGTGGCCTGCACACATGCTCGTAGCATGATAACCAAGGTTTGTGGGTTACACACATGCTCGTAGCATGATAACCAAGGTTTGTGGCCTGCACACATGCTCGTAGCATGATAACCAAGGTTTGTGGCCTACACACATGCTCGTAGCATAATAACCAAGGTTTGTGGCCTGCACACATGCTCGTAGCATGATAACCAAGGTTTGTGGGTTACACACATGCTCGTAGCATAATAACCAAGGTTTGTGGCCTGCACACATGCTCGTAGCATGATAACCAAGGTTTGTGGCCTACACACATGCTCGTAGCATGATAACCAATGTTTGTGGCCTGCACACATGCTCGTAGCATGATAGCCAGGGTTTGTGGCCTACACACATGCTCGTAGCATGATAACCAAGGTTTGTGGCTTACACACATGCTCGTAGCATGATAACCAAGGTTTGTGTCCTACACACATGCTCGTATCATGATAACCAAGGTTTGTGGCCTACACACATGCTCGTAGCATGATAACCAAGGTTTGTGGCCTACACATATTCTCGTAGCATGATAACCAAGGTTTGTGGCCTGCACACATGCTCGTAGCATGATAACCAAGGTTTGTGGCCTACACACATGCTCGTAGCATGATAACCAAGGTTTGTGGCCTGCACACATGCTCGTAGCATGATAACCAATGTTTGTGGCCTACACACATGCTCGTAGCATGATAACCAAGGTTTGTGGCCTACACACATGCTCGTAGCATGATAACCAAGGTTTGTGGCCTACACACATGCTCGTAGCATGATAACCAAGGTTTGTGGCCTACACACATGCTCGTAGCATGATAACCAAGGTTTTAGCCTACACACATGCTCGTAGCATGATAACCAAGGTTTGTGGCCTACACACATGCTCGTATCATGATAACCAAGGTTTGTGGCCTACACACATGCTCGTAGCATAACCAAGGTTTGTGGCCTACACACATGCTCGTAGCATAACCAAGGTTTGTGGCCTGCACACATGCTCGTAGCATAACCAAGGTTTGTGGCCTGCACACATGCTCGTATCATAACCAAGGTTTGTGGCCTCACACATGCTCGTATCATAACCAAGGTTTGTGGCCTACACATGCTCGTATCATAACCAGGTTTGTGGCCTCCACATGCTCCAGCATAACCAAGGTTTGTGGCTACACACATGCTCGTAGCATAACCAAGGTTTGTGGCCTGCACACATGCTCGTAGCATAACCAAGGTTTGTGGCCTGCACACATGCTCGTATCATAACCAAGGTTTGTGGCCTACACACATGCTCGTAGCATAACCAAGGTTTGTGGCCTGCACACATGCTCGTAGCATAACAAAGGTTTGTGGCCTGCACACATGCTCGTAGCATAACAAAGGTTTGTGGCCTGCACACATGCTCGTAGCATAACAAAGGTTTGTGGCCTGCACACATGCTCGTAGCATAACCAAGGTTTGTGTCCTACACACATGCTCGTAGCATAACCAAGGTTTGTGGCCTGCACACATGCTCGTAGCATAACCAAGGTTTGTGGCCTGCACACATGCTCGTAGCATAACAAAGGTTTGTGGCCTGCACACATGCTCGTAGCATAACAAAGGTTTGTGGCCTACACACATGCTCGTATCATAACCAAGGTTTGTGGCCTACACACATGCTCGCAGCATAACAAGGTTTGTGGCCTACACACATGCTCGTAGCATAACCAAGGTTTGTGGCCTGCACACATGCTCGTAGCATAACCAAGGTTTGTGGCCTACACACATGCTCGTAGCATAACCAAGGTTTGTGGCCTACACACATGCTCGTATCATGAAAACCAAGGTTTGTGGCCTACACACATGCTCGTAGCATAACAAAGGTTTGTGGCCTGCACACATGCTCGTAGCATAACAAAGGTTTGTGGCCTGCACACATGCTCGTAGCATGATAACCAAGGTAGGAATGACGAACACGCAAAAGTCGACAGTGAGTGAATATTTATATATATTACCTTCACGAAAACAGCATACAAGTATATGTACAATATAACCAATATGTGCAACACAAGTTGTTGCATGCAAGACACAAAGTGAGAAGTGTTGCCGTCCAGACTTGAGGTTTATGTCAGTGTTGATACACGAGTCTCCAACATCGCTTCATAACTTTGGCGGCTTCCTTCTGATTGGCTGGTTGAGCCAAGGTGCCCTTGTGATTGGCTGGTTGAGCCAAGGTGCCCTTGTGATTGACTGGTTGAGCCAAGGTGCTAGCATACCAAGGAGCCTCGCTTAGCCTCTAGTCGGGCGGGCATGCCTTTGTGGGTGTGTGTGGCATTCCTTGAATAAAATATAATGAATTCTTAGCATACTACAATAAGCATCAGTGGTAGCGCGATAAGCTCACTACTGTGAGTATCCGGGTTGCACCCAGGTCTCAAAACACCTCAATAGGTGTTATAAGATTTACATACGTAGGTGTCCCGCTTAGGTAGTTTAAATAGATAACCAAGGGTCAGTTGAATGTTGGATTACATCCTGAGGGAGGTCCTAAATACACAATTGAACTAAGCAAGTTAAACCCAACTGAAAGCACTAGGCCAGATAAAATCCTAATCAAATTCCTAAAAGATGATGCCTCAGAATTGCCAGTCCCCACTGAGCACATAATAAATTTGTCAATCACAACTATTACCCGATTAAGGAGGCCACAGTTACTCCTATCTTAAAGAAAAACAGTAGGTCTATAAGCAACTATAAGCCTTTTAATTTACTCGGTGTGATGTCCAAAATTCTAGAGAAAGCTGTGTACTGTCAAGTAGTTAAATATTTTGATGACAAAAACATTCTTCATAGTTACCAATCAGATTTCAGGAGATCTTATTCGACCGACACCTCCCTAATTAATCTGATGGACTACCTGAGAATTCCAATGTTGTTAGGGAATCTCATAGGTATGGTGACCTTAGACTTGTAAAAGACTTTCAATATGATTAACTATAATATAATATGTAAGAAACTACATTCCATCGACATATGTTCTGTAGACTGGTTAAGTCCTTCCTGAACAACAGGAAACAAATAATCAAGATCAACATCACAGAATCAGAATCCCTGCAGAAAGCATGTAGTGTTCCCTTAATGTTTCTTTGTTACGTAAATAAACATGCCCATTAGTCTCATGTGTAAGCTTCTGTTTTGTGCAGACGACTGTGATCTATTAGTCTCAGGTGAAAACCTACTAGATATAGCTTATATATTATCACTAGAACTAGAGTTCTCCAGCAGATGGTCAGTAGACAACAAACTATCGTTGCACCTCTGGAACACAGAAGCCATACTCTTTGGCACGAAAAGTAAACTGAAAAAGGGAAATTATTTTAATGTCCTGTGTAATGGGGAACAAATCACATCAGTATCTTCAGTGAAATATATGAGAATTCCTTTTGTCCCAAACATATCAAGAGAACTGATAGTAAAAAAAAAAAAACGAATGCCAACCTAAACATCCTCTATAGACAATCACAGTGTTTACCAACTGAGGCTCACAGCACTCTATGCATAGCTCTTATTCAATACCATATAGATTATTCTTGTTTTCCATCGTGCTCCGCTTTAACAAAAATAAAATGAAACACAGACTACAAATCACCCAGAACAAAATGGTGAGGATCATCCTGGACCTGGGTCCATGAGAGCATGTAGGCCAGAATGATTTACAACAGTTGGATGTACTAAATGTTGAAGACATAGTAAAGCAACTTAAGTTAAATCATGTTTATAAAATTGTTCACAAGGTGTGTCCAGAATATCTTGCTGCCAAGTTTGTCAAGGTCGGGAACCAAAACCAGTATGGTACAAAGGGAAAGTGAACACAATTCTGTAGTACCTACAGTAGGTGGTCAGGCCTCAGAAACTGTACAGCAATAAAAGAGTGGAACGATTTGCCTGCACACGTCAAGACATGTCCTAGCATGAGTCAGTTCAGGAAGACAGCTGAGTGGTACCTAATATATGAAGCTACAGAAAGGGACTAGAGTGACTTCTTGTATAGTTAACATTCGTGTGCCTATTATTGTAAGCTGATCCTCTCTTTAATGTTAAAGTAAATACCTCCCTTAACCTTATTCATAGTAGTGTACTTCTTATATTTTAACAGATTTTCACGAAGCTGAGTTACTTAGCTGTTTTAACTTTCAAGGTTTAAATAATAAGATATTACAAGGACACCAATGTAAATAAGTCACTTTGTCTGAATATTTTTTAGGGTTATCCTAGTTATTTGACACTATGTGTGATAATTGTGTACCTGTGCCTAAATAAACCTACTTTGTTCTCAGCAACATGTTGATCCAACAACTTACTGAAGTCCACCTTGATGGATAAGCTGAAGAAACTCGTTTTCTATGTTATCCCTATTTCTCCCAGGGGCGGCTGAACATTACAGATAATAATAATAATAATAATAATAATAATAATAATAATTATAATAATAATAATAATAATAATAATAATAATAATAATAATATCTTTATTTACTTTAAGTACATGTACAAGGTATACAGGCCTAGCTGACATCAATGACATAGTACTACGATATAGAAAGCCAATTGTTATGCAGAGCATTTCTGGCAAATTAGGTCAGTTTTGTCCCAGGATGCGACCCACGCCAGTCGACTAAACCCAGGTAGCCATTTTACTGATGGGTGAACATAGACAACCGGTGTAAGGAAACACGTCTGATGTTTTCACCCCTTCGCCAGGAATCGAATCCGAACCCCTCGCTGTGTGAAGCGAGAGCTTTTGCCTCCAGGCCACGGGAAAACTATGCTAACTATTTATAAAATAGGGTAGTAGGTTGGTAGACAGCAACCACCCAGGGAGGTACTACCGTCCTGCCAGGTGACTGTGAAACAGAAACCTGAAACTGTTTTACATGATGGTAGGATTGCTGGTGTCTTTTTTCTGTATCATAAACACGCTGGATAACAGGTATATCTAGCTACTTCTACTTACACTTTAGGTCACACTACACAAGCATGCACATGCATATATATATATATATACATATACACATCTAGGTTTTTCTTCTTTTTCTTGATAGCTCTTGTTCTTTTCATTTTCTCTATTGTCCATGGGGAAGTGGAAAAGAATCTTTCCTCCGTAAGCCATGCGTGCCGTATGAGGCGACTAAAATGCCGGGAGCAATGGGCTAGTAACCCCTTCTCCTGTACACATTTACTAAAAAAGAGAAGAAGAAAAACTTTATAAAACTGGGTTGTTTGAATGTGCGTGGATGTAGTGCGGATGATAAGAAAGAGATGATTGCTGATGTTATGAATGAAAAGAAGTTGGATGTCCTGGCCCTAAGCGAAACAAAGCTGAAGGGGGTAGGCGAGTTTCAGTGGGGAGAAATAAATGGGATTAAGTCAGGAGTATCTGAGAGAGTTAGAGCTAAGGAAGGGGTAGCAATAATGTTGAAGGATCAGTTATGGAAGGAGAAGAGGGAATATAAATGTGTAAATTCAAGGATTATGTGGATTAAAAAAGGGTCAGATGCGAAAAGTGGGTCATAATAAGCGTGTATGCACCTGGAGAAGAGAGGAGTGTAGAGGAGAGAGATTTTGGGAGATGTTAAGCGAATGTATAGGAACTTTTGAACCAAGTGAGAGAGTAATTGTGGTAGGGGACCTAAATGCTAAAGTAGGAGAAACATGTAGATAGGGTGTTGTAGGTAAGTTTGGGGTGCCAGGTGTAAATGATAATGGGAGCCCTTTGATTGAACTTTGTATAGAAAGGGGTTTAGTTATAGGTAATACATATTTTAAGAAAAAGAGGATAAATAAGTATACAAGATATGATGTAGGGCGAAATGACAGTAGTTTGTTGGACTACGTATTGGTAGATAAAAGACTGTTGAGTAGACTTCAGGATGTACATGTTTATAGAGGGGCCACAGATATATCAGATCACTTTTTAGTTATAGCTACAGTGGGAGTAAAAGTTAGATGGGATACAAGGAAAATAGAAGCAGTAAGTAAGAGAGAGGTGAAGGTTTATAAACTAAAAGAAGAGGCAGTTAGGGTAAGATATAAACAACTATTGGAGGATAGATGGGCTAGTGAGAGTGTAGGCAATGGGGTCGAAGATGTATGGGGTAGATTTAAAAATGTATTGTTAGAGTGTTCAGCAGAAGTTTGTGGTTACAGGCGAGTGGGTGCGGGAGGGAAGATGAGCGATTGGTGGAATGATGATGTAAAGAGAGTAGTAAGGGAGAAAAAGTTAGCATATGAGAGGTTTTTACAAAGTAGAAGTGATGCAAGGAGGGAAGAGTATATGGAGAGAAAAAGAGAGGTTAAGAGAGTGGTGAAGCAATGTAAAAAGAGAGCAAATGAGAGAGTGGGTGAGATGTTATCAACAAATTTTGTTGAAAATAAGAAAAAGTTTTGGAGTGAGATTAATAAGTTGAGGAAGCCTAGGGAACAAATGGATTTGACAGTTAAAAATAGGAGAGGAGAGTTATTAAATGGAGAGTTAGAGGTATCGGAAAGATGGAGGGAATATTTTGAGGAGTTGTTAAATGTTGATGAAGACAGGGAAGCTGTGATTTCGTGTATAGGGCAGGGAGGAATAACATCTTGTAGGAGTGTGGAAGAGCCAGTTGTGAGTGTGGGGGAAGTTCGTGAGGAAGTGGGTAGAATGAGAGGGGGTAAGGCAGCTGGGATTGATGGGATAAAGATAGAAATGTTAAAAGCAGTTGTGGATATAGTTTTGGAGTGGTTGGTGCTATTATTTAATAAATGTATGGAAGAGGGTAAGGTACCTAGGGATTGGCAGAGAGCATGTATTGTTCCTTTGTATAAAGGCAAAGGGGACAAAAGAGAGTGCAAAAATTAAAGGGGAATAAGTCTGTTTAGTGTACCTGGTAAAGTGTCTGGTAGAGTTATTATTGAAAAAAATAAGAGTAAGACAGAAAGCAGGATAGCAGATGAACAAGGGGGCTTTAGAAAAGGTAGGGGGTGTGTACACCAAGTGTTTACAGTGAAACATATAGGTGAACAGTATTTGGATAAGGGTAAAGAGGTTTTTGTGGCCTTTATGGATTTGGAAAAGGCGCATGATAGGGTGGATAGGGGGGCAATGTGGCAGATGTTGCAGGTGTATGGAATAGGAGGTAGGTTACTGAAAGCAGTGAGAGAGTTTTTATGAGGATAGTGAGGCTCAGGTTAGAGTGTGTAGGAGGGAGGGGGGCTATTTCCCAGTAAAAGTGGACCTTAGACAATAGACAAGGAAGTGTGATGTCACCGTATTTGTTCAATATATTTATAGATGAGGTTGTAAGATAAGTGAATGCGAGGGTCTTGGGAAGAGGTGTGGGGTTAAAAGATAAATAATCAAATACAAAGTGGGAGTTGTCACAGTTGCATTTTGCTGATGACACTGTGCTTTTGGGAGATTCTGAAGAGAAGTTGCAGAGGTTGGTGGATGAATTTGGTAGGGTGTGTAAAAGAAGAAAATTGAAAGTGAATATAGGAAAGAGTAAGGTGATGAGGATAACAAAAAGATTAGGTGACGAAAGATTGGATATCAGATTGGAGAGAGAGAGTATGGAGGAGGTGAATGTATTCAGATATTTGTGAGTGGACATGTCAGCAGATGAGTCTATGAAGGATGTGGTGAATCATAGAATTGATGAGGGGAAAAGGGTGAGTGGAGCACTTCGGAGTCTGTGGAGACAAAGAACCTTGTCCATGGAAGTAAAGAGGGGAATGTATGAGAGTATAGTTATACCAACACTCTTATATGGGTGTGAAGCATGGGTGATGAATGTTGCAATGAGGAGAAGGCTGGAGGCAATGGAGATGTCATGTCTGAGGTCAATGTGTGGTGTGAATATAATGCAGAGAATTCGGAGTTTGGAAATTAGGAGAAGGTGCGGGATTACCAAAACTATTATCCAGAGAGCTCAGGAGGGGTTGTTGAGGTAGTTCGGACATGTAGAGAGAATGGAACGAGACAGAATGACTTCGAGAGTGTATAAATCTGTAGTGGAGGGAAGGCGGGGTAGGGGTCGGCCTAGGAAAGGTTGGAGGCAGGGGGTAAAGGAGGTTTTGTGTGCGAGGGGCTTGGACTTCCAGCAAGCATGTGTGAGCGTATTTGATAGGAGTGAATGGAGACAAATGGTTTTTAATACTTGATGTGCTGTTGGAGTGTGAGCAAAGTAACATTTATGAAGGGATTCAGGGAAACAAGCAGGCTAGACTTGAGTCCTGGTGATGGGAAGTACAGTGTCTGTACTCTGAAGGAGGGGTGTTAATGTTGCAGTTTTATAACTGTAGTGTAAAGCACCCCTCTGGCAAGACAGTGATGGAGTGAATGATGATGAAAGTTTTTCTTTTTCAGGCCACCCTGCCCTGGTGGGAATCGGCCGATGTGTTAATAAATAATAATAATAATTATAAATTAGGTTAATTAATTGGGTTTAAAAGCCTGTTAACATGTCCCAAAAAAGTCAGTACATCATCGAGGATTGTGTCTAATTTTAATCGTGGTCCTTCAGTCTTGCACCCCAGGATGCCACCCACACCAGTCAACTAACACCCAGGTACCTAATTAGTGCTAGGTAAACAGTGACAGCAGATGTAAGGAAACATGTCCAACGTTTCCACCATGCCGGGGATTTAACCACGGACACAGTGTGTGAGGTGAGTGCGTTGTCAACCAAGGAAAGGGACACCTATAACCTGAAACCCTCTCCAGGTATGCTAGATAAAATCGACATTTAGGGTGGCTCGTGGTCTGGTAGGCAAGGCAAAGCTCTTGCTTCACATGCTGAGGGTCCGGGTTCGATTCCTGGCAAGGGTGGAAACACTGGGCGTGTTTCCTTACACCTGCTGTCCATGTTCAGCCATCAGTAAAATGGGTACCTGGGTGTTAGTCGATTGTTATGGGTCACATCCTAGGACAAAACTGACCTAATTTGCCCGAAATGATCTGCATAACAAGCTGCTTTCTATATAGTAATGTGTCATTGATGTCAGCTAGGCCTGTATACCTTGTACATGTACTTGTAGTAAATACGTATATTATATTATTATTATTATTATTATTGTTTGACTGGCCATTTTTTCCTTTTACAAACCACTCAGTTCTCAGAAAATTTGTCAACTGGGTCATGTCGTTCTCTTCTAATGATTTCATGATACTTTAAATCGCTTTTTCTTCTCCTGTTTTCTTGCTAAATAAGTTTCCCCTTCAACTTCCTGGAGCCTGTAGACAAAACTAACCTCTCCCTTTCGTCCTCCTACTGTATTTCCTTGTGCATCTCCTAAGACGATTTAGTTCCTGTCAATGACGCATTCCTTCCTTCAATCTCTTCTCTAGCTGATGTCCCTGTGCTCAGCGGTCTGTCTTTTTTCCTGCCCAGTTTTTCCTAGGTACTGCAGTTATCTGTTAGAGCCTCTGCATATATCTTAGTTCCTTCATTGTCTTTAGTCCCTCATTTGTTCCTGATGTGCTCCTAGTCTTTTCCCGGGCTCCACTTGGGTCTGATAGGGCCTCCGCATACAGTATAGATCCTTTGTTCTCTAGAGTCCTCTCGTCTGTGACTGACGTAGCAGTTCCTGATGTCATGGCTGTACTGTCCTTCGGTTCTTTAGACTGTTTCAGACTTTTTAGTTCATCTTCTAAGCTCTGTATCTTAGATTCTGCTGCTATGGAGAGGGGGAGAGAGATGGGGGAAGGGTAGGGGGTACAAGGAGATAGGGGAAAGCAAGGAGGAGATGGAGGGAGAAGGGGGAGGGAAGAAGGGAGGAGGGAATGGAAGAGAAGAGGAAGGGAAGTGGAAGAGAAGAGGAAGAGAGAGAGAGAGAGAGAGAGAGAGAGAGAGAGAGAGAGAGAGAGAGAGAGAGAGAGAGAGAGAGAGAGAAAGAGAGAGAGAGAGAGAGAGAGAAAGAGATAGAGACAGTGAGAGAGTGGGAGGGAGGAGTGGTTGGGATAAACCTTTACAGTGGTGGTAAGGGTTCGTGTATATGTGTGTGTATGCACTACGTGTGTTATCACATGTTCTTGTGAGTGTGTAGAGTTTGTGAGGCCTAGTAGAATCTACACCAGAGAATGAGTGTGTGTGTGTGTGTGTGTGTGTGTGTGTGTGTGTGTGTACTCACCTATTTGTGGTTGCAGGGGTCGAGTCATAGCTCCTGGCCCCGCCTCTTCACTGATTGCTACTAGGTCCTCTCTCTCCCTGCTCCATGAGCTTTATCAAACCTAGTCTTAAAACTATGTATGGTTCCTGCCTCCACTATGTCGCTTTCTAAGCTATTCCACTTCCTGACAACTCTATGACTGAAGAAATACTTCCTAACATCCCTTTGACTCATAGGAGTCTTCAACTTCCAATTATGACCCCTTGTTTCTGTGTCCCTCTCTGGAACATCTTGTCTCTGTCCACCTTATCTATTCCTCGCAGTATTTTATATGTTGTTATCATGTCTCCCTAACCCTCCTGTCCTCTAGTGTCGTCAGGCCGATTTCCTTAACCTCTTCGTAGGACAATCCCCTTAGCTCTGGGACTAGTCTTGTTGCAAATCTTTGCACTTTCTCTAATTTCTTGACGTGCTTGACCAGGTGTGGGTTCCAACCGGTGCTGCATACTCCAGTATGGGCCTGACGTATATGGTATACAGAGTCTTGAATGATTCCTTAGTGAGGTATTGGAACGCTATTCTTAGGTTTGCCAGCGCCCGTATGCTGCAGCAGTTATCTGATTGATGTGTGCCTCAGGAGATGTGCTCGGTATTATACTCACCCCAAGATCTTTTTCTTTGAGTGAGGCTTGCAGTCTTTGGCCACCTAGACTATACTCTGTCTGCGGTCTCTTTGCCCTTCCCCGATATTCATGACTTTACATTTGGCAGGGTTAAATTCAAGGAGCCAGTTACTGGACCAGGCTTGCAGCCTGTCCAGGTCTCTTTGTAGTCCTGCCTGATCCTCGACTGATTTTATTCTTCTCATTAACTTCACATCATCTGCAAACAGGGACACTTCTGAGTCTATCCCTTCCGTTATGTCATTCACATATACCAAAAACAGTACAGGTCCTAGGACTGACCCTTGTGGAACTCCACTCGTCACAGGTGCCCACTCTGACATCTCGTCACGTACCATGACTCGTTGTTGCCTCCTGTCAGATATTCTCTGATCCATTGCAGTGTTTTTCCTGTTACGTGTGCCTGATCCTTTAGCTTTGCATTAACCTCTTGTGAGGAACTGTGTCGAACGCCTTCTTGCAGTCCAAAAAAATGCAGTCTATCCACCCCTCTCTCTCGTGTCTTACTTCTGTTACCTTATCATAAAACTCCAGTAGGTTTGTGACACAGGATTTTCCTTCCCTGAAACCGTGCTGGTTGTCGTTTATAAGCTTGTGTCTTTCTAGGTGCTCCACCACTCTCCTCCTGATGATCTTCTCCATGACTTTGCATGGTGTGTGTGTGTGTGTGTGTGTGTGTGTGTGTGTGTTTGCGATACACTGTGAATGAAAACAACATGTCTGACGTCACAAAACCTGCATTTCAAGCACTTCATCTAGGTTATGTGCCCTAGATGTAGTATTTCCTCTCTGGATCACAACACCGAGTCTTTGGAAAAGAATGGTGGCTACTCTGGGGTCTTCGGTTTCCAGTGACGTATTTTACATCTAACTCCTTCAGAAATTTTTACGTTTACTTACCGTATGCTCTGAGGGCCTCTGATTCTATTCCAACAAAGTTATCAAATGGTCCTGGCCGTTTTGTTTGCTGATCTTGCGTGTCTCTTAGAACGGAAGTCGCTCATGGTAGAGGCACTAGTGTAACTCTATATTATAAATATTATTTTTCACAATGTAGCATGAAGTCTCCGTCTGGACAATTCTGGCTTTCATTGGATTTGGTTAACTTGGATTTCCATTCTGATGGTTATTTTATTTTGAGTTGGGGTTATGGTCGAAATACTTGCAGGTCATATGACAGGGAAATGTTTTAGGGCCAGTTCGAATCTTCAAGAACACTGAAATTTTGCAGCCGATTTATTGATCATTCTCATCTTATAAATGGAATCCTTTGAAGAAGGATGAAGATTCAGTAAATAGTTAGTTGGTGCCCATTTGTAGATATCTAACAATGCCTCTTAAGTATTAGTACACGATAAATAAATTTAAATTAAGAATTAGTACACGATAAATAAATTTAAGTTCTTTAGTATTAAATCTACTTGAAAGTTAATTCAAGAACCTCTCAATAAATATCTAAATAAAAACCTGATGATATAGACAATGTGTGCTGAAATAATACATGCTTCTTGACCACGTTTTAAATAATACTTAGTTAATTATTAGGTTCAACAAAAACAGAAGAAGACATAGAGGATTTACAAGCAAAACAAAGTAACAAGTCTGATTTATCTTGTGGATGCTGCAGTTGTTGCTTGAGGAGCCACAATGAGCTCCCAGATAACCCATCAAAGACACAGCGTATAAAGTATGCCTTCTCTTGCCCGCCCCATGGAAAAGTAAGGATTATCCATTAATTTATCATGATACGTCTTGCATGAAAGATTGGATTTTTTATTATTTACATTTGCTGTTCGTTTCAAATATGTTATTCTGATGCTATACTGATTATTCTGTTATACATAATTTCTTAATAACTCTATTACTTATATTTTTTATAATACACTGAATATTATTTATACAATTATAACATAAGCCATTATGTATTAAAATTCCTGTTTCTTTATTTTAATCAGATTGGAGATTGTCTCATATGGATAGTGATTGGCCTGGCTTTCTGAGGCTGCCTCATCGCTATTACCTGGGAGATGGCTCTTCCTGGCGGAAAGTTATATAGTCTCCTCTTACTCTATGTGATGGCACTACTGGCTGAGATGATGGCCGACTTTGTAGGCCTACCTTCATTACTTGGCAGCTTGGTAATGGGAATACTTTTCAGCAGTATTCCTGGGATAAAAGCTGTTGGACATAATATTGATAATCATTATTCATCTGTTCTAAAGTAAGATTTTTTACGTTCCATAAAATATGTGAAGCATTAATTAAATGTTAAACTTTTATAAATTATTAATTTTATAATAATTTAATGAATAAAACTTTATTTATGGTATGTGTGATTATCTTTATGAATTATAATTACATAACTTTCTTCTAACATTCATTAATCCAAACACACTTACTCTGAATGAGTGATTACTAGATTATCCTAAATTATGACGATTACAGTAAATTTATGTACAAAATTTGGTACCCAGTATAATAAAATTATATAAACTTATTTCAGAGAAAATGCCTCGAGTTTATGATTTAATTCAGAGAACAATTGTTTTAAGTTGTGTATATTGTAATGTTGTGTCCATAATCATTCTTATGAAGAAGATTTGAACTTTATATAAAATAGCGAACTGAGCCGAGTAAGATTAATATAATGTAGTCTAATCAACTCATGTTGAAAAGAGGAAAGTTTTTCATCTTAAAATTATATATTTAAAAGGGTTTTATCCTCTAGTTTCATTAAAGTTTACCTGTCGCTCCCTTGAGTGAGGTGACTATCCTGGTGAAGTGCTCTTCATCCATGGAACTGGAGTTACCTTTTCCTTTCAAGTATCAAACATGATTATCTCCCAGACTGGAGGTATTAGCACTTTTCTATAAAAATAATAGTTGCCACTTATGAGAGTGATCCTCATATCAATTAATATCATTTAATTTTGCAGGAACATTGCACTTACAATTATATTAATACGTGCTGGACTCAGACTGGACCCAGTCGCCCTGAAGAAGTTAAGCTGCACTGTACTACGTCTGGCTTTCCTTCCTTGTTTACTAGAAACAATAACAATGGGCATTGCATAAGCGTTCTTCCTTGACCTTCCCTGGAGTTGGAGTCTTATGCTTGGGTAAGTACCTATCTTCTACCTTGACCTTCCCTGGAGTTGGAGTCTTATGCTTGGGTAAGTACCTATCTTCTACCTTGACCTTCCCTGGAGTTGGAGTCTTATGCTTGGGTAAGTACCTATCTTCTTCCTTGACCTTCCCTGGAGTTGGAGTCTTATGCTTGGGTAAGTACCTATCTTCTTCCTTGACCTTCCCTGGAGTTGGAGTCTTATGCTTGGGTAAGTACCTATCTTCTACCTTGACCTTCCCTGGAGTTGAGTCTTATGCTTGGGTAAGTACCTATCTTCTTCCATGACCTTCCCTGGAGTTGGAGTCTTATGCTTGGGTAGGTACCTATCTTCTTCCTTGACCTTCCCTGGAGTTGGAGTCTTATGCTTGGTAAGTACCTATCTTCTTCCTTGACCTTCCTGGAGTTGGAGTCTTATGCTTGGGTAAGTACCTATCTTCTTCCTTGACCTTCCCCGGAGTTGGAGTCTTATGCTTGGGTAAGTACCTATCTTCTTCCTTGACCTTCCCTGGAGTTGGAGTCTTATGCTTGGGTAAGTACCTATCTTCTTCCTTGACCTTCCCTGGAGTTGGAGTCTTATGCTTGGGTAAGTACCTATCTTCTACCTTGACCTTCCCTGGAGTTGGAGTCTTATGCTTGGGTAAGTACCTATCTTCTTCCATGACCTTCCCTGGAGTTGGAGTCTTATGCTTGGGTAGGTACCTATCTTCTTCCTTGACCTTCCCTGGAGTTGGAGTCTTATGCTTGGGTAAGTACCTATCTTCTTCCTTGACCTTCCCTGGAGTTGGAGTCTTATGCTTGGGTAAGTACCTATCTTCTTCACTTAAACATATTCTGATTTTTTTTTTTTTGGAACTAATATCTGGTAAATATTTTTACGTCTACACTTCCGATAATATAGAGTTTTTTGTATTCATAAAGTTGTCGAATCATTTCATGCTATGCCTTTCAATGGTTTTGATTAGCATTTTTTAGATTAAATATTTAGTAAAATAGCCTAATGCTTACAGTCATATAACAGAAGTTCTCCATCTGACAAACGCAACAAATTACACAAACCCTCTCACTGTCGGTCCCGTAATATTACGGCTTGCAAGCCAGTGTTGGTCCCGCAATATTACGGCTTGCAAGCCAGTGTTGGTCCCGTAATATTATGCTAAAGTTCTAGCACCTTCAAATCTTGCAGGAGAAAGCTGGTAAGCCTACATATGAGAGAATGGATTTGAGGGATCAGTGTGCACAGTATAAAAACAACTTGCAGCATGCATTGCATAATGAGAGAAAAAAAACTCCGACGTGTTTTTTGTTTAAAACATCGAGTTTGTGGTATTTATAATTGTATTCTCATTTTCTTGGTTTCATTTGATAGAATGGAAAATATATTACAGAATAATAGAGATGATTTTGAATGGTTCATGGATTAATAACCCTTTACCAGGCACTCCCTGGAAAATGATAATTTCGAAATGTATTTCATATGAGTGGATAGAGTAGCTCAATGTAAGGATAATGAGCCCATATAATTGAAATTCTAAAAAAAACTTTTTGCACAATTGCAGCGTTCACCTAGCATTAAGTAGGTACCAGGGTGTTAGGTGACTGGTGTGGGTCGCATCCTGGGGACAAAATTAACCTAAGTTGCCAGAAATGCTCTGCATAAACAAGTGTTTTCTATATAGTATGTCATTGATGACAGCTATGGTCTGTATAAGTTGTATCATGTACTTGTAGATATAAAGATTATTATTATTATTATTATTATTATTATTATTATTATTATTATTATTATTATTATTATTATTATTATTATTACTATTATTAAGGGCCTCTTAGGCAACTGGATGTCTCCAGAAGACCTGAAAAACTCTGTCCAGGAGCGTTTCCCTGGCTGCATGTCAGGCAGGACCATGTATGTGGTGCCCTACTCTATGGGCCCTAACACTAACAGGATAACCAGCTGCTTCCTGAATCACTGCAGTAACACATACTAGTCTATCCTACAATATCTGATTTATTAGGTATGCTCACTGATTAGGCATACTCATTGTGTTACTACTGCTGCATAAATTGTGTATAACAGTGTTATAAGTGTACGGCTAAATGTGTATTTCTGTCATATAATTCTTAAGTAAAGTTTTGTAGTACTGTATATTTCCATTGACGAATCTTAGTGTTTAATATACTGATATAATGTTTAATATTTTATAACTCACAATATGGATGAAATTACCCAAGAACATAACCGTCGGATAACTTCATTAAATACATTTCACAGCTGGGACGGTATCCATTATGTCCCAAGTATATCCATTTGTTTCTTTTCATCCACATTGTCGCTTTGGGAAATTATGTGAATAATGACAATGAAAGAACATAGATTTAACATCTCATTGGCTTATGGCATGTTTTTAGGATGGCCAGACCATTGACACTAGACAACGATGTCTCACCTCTGTAACCATTACAGCATCCCAGGATTTTTATTAAGTTCATTATATAGTCCAAGTGTCCTTAACCGTGGGTATCCATACCCCTTGGACCGGGGGTATCCATACCCCTTGGACCGGGGGTATCCATACCCCTTGGAGGTATGGCAATCAAATAATGAGGGTATGGAACTCGATCTCTTAACAATTTAAAAAAAAAAAGTTATTGTTAGATAATAAACTATCACCTGCTTTATTCCTATCTACTATAAAGTGAAACAATGCTAGTGACATCTTTTGACAGTCTGGTGAAGGGGGTTATGGGGACATATTGGGCAGACTGTAGCTGTAAAAAGGTTAAGAACCTTGATTTAGAACATTGAAGATTTAGTTAATTTACAGTATAATGTAAACACTAAGTTCTGTGCACAATAGATTAAATGATAACCAAGATTTTTTTCTTGTGTTCTTCCCCCAGTTTTTATTTTCTTATTTTTCTCATAACTTAGGAAGGCCTCATCGAATAGGCTTCAAAAGTTTGATCGACTGTGCATGGTTAGTAGGGTAAGATTCATTGAAAAATTGGCATATGCAGGAGCTATGTGATCAAAATTGTTGGAAGCATATCCAGCATCCTGGACTGGTTCTGCTTCCATGACCATCAATGACGTACCTTCAAAAGAGCGAGAATAAAATTCAAGAGTAAAGATGTAAATTCTGTCATTTTACGGGCAAAATTTTTGTTTCCATTAAATCTCTATAAATGAATTTCAATTTACATCTTCTAAAAGACATCAAAATTTAGTAGCTGACATATCTTACGGCCAGGATAGTACAAATCAAGTTTTGTTTGAGTGTAGGTAATAGTTAAAAAAATCTTGAACCTTTTGAATTCTTGCCATAACTAGAGAATGACTCATCTGATCGGTTTCAAATTTTTAGCAGTGTTGTATTTTCCTGAACGCAAGGGTCGTGCTCTTACTGTGTGGCCTAAGTCCAAATTTGTCAGTTTAATTGAATAAATTGTAATATTTATATTCAATAAGAATGGAATGCTTCTCTGACCAGCATCAAAATATTAATGTTGCATTCTTTAAGACACATGTTACCTCATAAGTTTAGTCTGAGTCAGAGCAAATTTAAAATTTTAGTGAAATTGTTGAAACAAGTGGAATGGCTGGAATGAAATAATTTACTGTGAAAAACCTTTCCTGCTCGGTTACAAACTTTCACCGTTGTTGGTCTTTATTAAAAGAAAACTTTGCATTCACTTCGAACCGTGAACAATTTAAGTTTGCGAATTTTATTAAATAAATTATTTCCCATGTAAGAACTAGAGAATGCCTCTTTTGATCGGCTTCAACCCTAAACGCTGGTGTATCTTAACTGGAAGTATTCTACTTTACAATATAGAGCTACGTGTGACAACAGGTTGCAACAGGCTTGCGGCAGTGTGTTTCTTACCAACACTCACAGTCTCACTGACCTTCATTATTGTTCCAGCAGTCATACAAGGTGGTTGTGCTCTCCATGTTTATATTTTGAGGTGAAAGGTTGGTGATTTTCTTAGCCAAACACTTTTTAAACTTATAATAAATATTCACTGAGCAAACTATTGATATGCATGTGAGGTATATTATATTAATTTTATTTTCCTACTGAATGATATAAATACTTCAGCTTAGCTGTCATGATCTCTATTATAATGATAAATTAATGAATAATTTTTATGTTTATCTTCTAATTGTTTGTTGTTTTCTTCTTGCAGATGCCTCGTACTTGTGTGAATAGGACAGACAACTTCTGCTTCATTTGTGGTGAGATGATCTTAGCATCACAGAAGCGCCGTATAACTGATATGGTTAGGAAGGCATATCACCTATATTGTGGATGCAAGATTGGTGACCAGGATAAGAACTGAGCTCCACACATATGCTGCAACAATTGTGCTACTAACCTTCACCAATGGTTGGGCAGGGAGAGGAAAAGAATGCCTTTTGCTGTGCCAATGACATGGCGGGAGCCAACAGACCATACCAACAATTGTTATTTCTGCATGGTACCTCCAGTACAAAAGGGTTTGTCAAAGAAAAAAAGGGGTCCATTGAATATCCAAACATTCCATCAGCTATTGGCCCAGTGCCACACAGAGGTCTACCTGTCCCTGATGCATCAACTTGGGTATACTTCGAGTCAGATGAAGAAAGTGGTGAGGAGGAAGAAGAGAAGGATGACACTGCTGGATTACACACTGACCCAAACCTTGATGAAGCACACTCCTCTAGGACACATCTCATAACAAAAGGGGAACTCCATGACCTTGTCAGGGATCTGCAACTACCCAAAAATAAGCCAGAGCTGCTGGGCTCTCGTCTTCAACAGTGGAATCTCGTAGCAGCTGATGTGAAGATTTCAAAATTTCGTGACCGTCAGCAGCAGTTCAACGATTTCTTCGTAATAGAAGATAATTTAGTGGCTGCAACAATATTAATGGTGTGATGGAAGCTCTTGGCATCGACTACGAACCCAGTCACTGGAGGCTGTTCATAGATTCATCAATAACGAGTCTGGAAGTTGTCTTGCTGCATAACGGCAATAGTAAACCATCAGTTCCTGAGGACTATGCAACACATATGAAAGAAACTTATGAGAACATAAAGCATATGTTGCAATGCATGCAATATGATGAACATCAATGGCAGCTCTGTGGTGACTTAAATGTTGTTGTTCTTGTGATGGGCTTGCAGGGCTGATACACCAAGTAGTGCTCCTTGCTGTGTGATGGTACAGTCGTGCAAGAGGTTCCCACTACATCAGGAGAGACTGGCCACCTCGTCAATCATTGGAGTCTGGGATGAACAATGTTCAACATCCACCTCTCATTGAACCAAACAAAATTTTGCTACCACCACTACACATAAAACTGGGGCTCATGAAAAACTTTATAAAAGCTATGGACAAATCCAGTCAGGGATTCAAGTCAAGTATTTAACATCAAAATTCCCCTCACAAAATAATCAGCGTAATTTTTAAGTTAAATTCTTCTCTGTATTGCATAAGTCAGTTTAAATGTATTTAATATTGCTTCAAATCAATTATATATATTCTTTTCGTTATGTCTAAATTGATTTTTGCTGATTTATTGCCAAAACAAATTTTCTTCTGCTAATTCGGCAAAGAACGTTCTTGCCGATAAACTCTGGGATTCGGCTTAATCAGCGCAAAGCTCTTTAAATATTGTTTTCCTACCATTGCCCTATATTCTATGTAAACTTTATTTATAAACAAAATGCATTAACAAAGATGCAATGGGAAAGAGGACAATATGAATGACATCTCGGAACCTACACCTCACATACTTCATCCAGCTCCCCGGAGGTGGGCCATATGCCCAGAATGCTGCAGGCATTTTCCTTCTGGATCGCCACATTGAGTCTGAAAGAGAAAACTGGCCTCTCTGGGGCCCTTGGTTTCCGTGATGAGTTTTTCTCCTAACTCTCTTAGGAATATTAAAGAACAGGTGCCCTATGATCCAAGGGTCTTCTGTATTAGTGGATCTTCTGGGTCTCTCTGAAACTGGCGACCCCTCTTTCTTCAGCTTCATAGTATAGCAAGTAGGTGTCAGCCAACTTAGAGGTACAGATATAGTCCCATAAAATCTCGTTACCATCTGGACGCTGTGCTGGCAATGGGCTGTGGCCAGACTTCTCTTGATGTCGTTGACCTTCTCATGTCTGGCATACTTCCCTTCTGATGTATGACAAACGAGACTATGTAGTCTAAACTGATCCGTTGATGCCCTGCCGCAAATGCACCTATGTTCGGTGAGCATGGAGGCGGCTAGGCCAAGAGCTACACCAATCCGAATAGCCTGTGGGTCGAGTCGAGTTCCCAGGGAGGAACTGGGAACAACTAAGAGGAAATCTCCTGAATGTGGAGCCATCACCGCTTAGAGACGAGCTTTGTCCTTTCCTGAAGCAATGTTGAGCACTGTGTTGGCGATTTTTTCCACGATCGTTTTGTCCCAGTTTGACAGTTGGTTTGACTAGAGTAAGCTGGCTACTTCTATGCGAATGTGTTACCAACAACGATGGGTCTGATTCCCCCATCTTCTTCTTCAAAGCACATAATAAGGAATTTGCCCCACCAGGCAGTTGTTGACGAAGGTTGTTAACTCCGAAAAAAGAACTGATGCAGCTGTGCCAAGCACTGGATTTACCATCTCTATGATGTGTTGCGGTCGTATTCCAGTGTAACCTCCTGCTGATCCTGCTGGAAATGACACTGTCGCTTTATAAACTCCTGATTCTGGCAAATTTAACTGTCCAGTGATGGGATTATCATCAGGGTTGTTAGTGACGCTGGTCTTCCTGGTTGAGTACTTCCTCTTAGTGTTTGAGCTGTGACCTCATCTTTGGCAGTATCTGTGTCTTCACTTGTGATTATTCTGATTGCTCCCGCTGTGTTGCCTTCATTGTTTTTGCTAATCTGTGCACAGATTATCTCGTTCACAACGGAATTTTTATTGGGTCTGTCTCGGTGATTCCTGCGATGATGGAGCAGAGGGACATCACTTATTTCTAAATGGACGTGTAGTTAATTAAGTGTTCTTAAGTGGTTCAAAAAAGTGAATGTTGAATTATTAACTACAACACATCAGGTCTCAGTAATATTGTACGCTTTCCTTATAAGTATGAAAAAAGGCAATGTAGAGTACAATTTAAAAGACACTTTTCAGACCAAACTTACTTTTCATGTTACAAGGTTCGATCAGTCAGTGTTTGCACTTATTGACAATGTAGCAAAATATTGTCATATAATAAAAGGAATAAAAGCGGGATTAAACTGCATCATTTGAGGGGGACGTTGAGAGGTGTGAACCCCAAACACAGCATTTCCTCAGAGAGGAACTTAACTCTTCAAATGTAGCCTCACCATGAAACACTGCCCATATATGATATTACAACACAAGTGTTGAAATATCAGTATATACAAGCAGATGTAATTACTGAGGAGGACACACAGAAATAAATCTGAACCCAGTAAATACGACCGCCTGGGCAGGCTCTGCCTGAACTACCATGGAGAAGCCACTTATTGTTTTTTAATTCGTATATTTAAATGTCATAGTTTTCTTGTTCTTTGAGTTTTTCTGCATTTTCATTCATATAAAAGCGTGATCTTTGTATGTTTCTGTGTGTAACTTCCTTATTTCTGTATCTATTTATGGTATTATTGTGTTAATGCCTTGCGGTTGGGTTTAGCCCCGACTCTTTTCCTTTTTCTTTATTCTTTTCCTCTCCCCCACCTGTTCTTCAAGTATCCCCACTTTCCCCTCGCCCCTAGTGGGTCCTCTCCCCACCTGTTCTTCAAGTATCCCCACTTTCTCCTTCCTCCCTAGTAGTCCCTTCTCCCCCACCTGTTCTTCAAGTATCCCCACTTTCCCCTCGCCCCTAGTGGGTCCTCTCCCCACCTGTTCTTCAAGTATCCCCACTTTCCTCTCGCCCCTAGTGGGTCCTCTCCCCACCTGTTCTTCAAGTATCCCCACTTTCCCCTCGCCCCTAGTGGGTCCTCTCCCCCACCTGTTCTTCAAGTATCCCCACTTTCCCCTCGCCCCTAGTGGGTCCTCTCCCCCACCTGTTCTTCAAGTATCCCCACTTTCCCCTCGCCCCTAGTGGGTCCTCTCCCCACCTGTTCTTAAGTATCCCTTTCCTCGCCCTAGTGGGTCCTCCCCACTGTTCTTCGTATCCCCTTTCCTGCCCCTAGTGGGTCCTCTCCCCACCTGTTCTTCAAGTATCCCACTTTCCCCTCGCCCCTAGTGGGTCCTCTCCCACCTGTTCTTCAAGTATCCCACTTTCCCCTCGCCCCTAGTGGGTCCTCTCCCCACCTGTTCTTCAAGTATCCCCACTTTCCCTCGCCCCTAGTGGGTCCTCTCCCCACCTGTTCTTCAAGTATCCCCACTTTCCCCTCGCCCCTAGTGGGTCCTCTCCCCACCTGTTCTTCAAGTATCCCCACTTCCCCTCGCCCCTAGTGGGTCCTCTCCCCACCTGTTCTTCAAGTATCCCCACTTTCCCCTCGCCCCTAGTGGGTCCTTCTCCCCACCTGTTCTTCAAGTATCCCCACTTTCCCCTCGCCCCTAGTGGGTCCTCTCCCCACCTGTTCTTCAAGTATCCCCACTTTCCCCTCGCCCCTAGTGGGTCCTCTCCCCACCTGTTCTTCAAGTATCCCCACTTTCCCCTCGCCCCTAGTGGGTGCTTCAACGTTCTCAAGTCCTCTTTCCGTCCTGGCTGCCACAAATTCGCTTGCTTCACTGTTGCTTCAAATATTTATTGAGGATGTATTCTTTATGTAGAGTCTGTTGTGTGACCATTGGGGTTTAGCGCTTAGTATTCAGATGATAAACCATGTTTAGTGCTGTGTGACCATTGTGGGTTTAGCGCTTAGTTATGCTAGGATGATAAACCATAAGTTTAGTGCGTGCTGTGTAATTTAAACAGAATATAATCCAAATACGACGACTTATGTGCGGACTCTCAAAACATTTTATTATACCGAATATTCGCTTTAATGCTTAGAGAGCTTATCGTTTCACTTCAGAAGACGTATTGTTTACTGCTTGAACGCCGATATTCGTTTACTGCTTCAAAAACGTATTCGTTTACTGCTTGAGAACGACGTATTCGTTTACTGCTTGAGAACGACGTATTCGTTTACTGCTTGAGAGCGACGTATTCGTTTACTGCTTGGGAACGCCGTATTCGTTTACTGCTTGAGAAAGACGTATTCGTTTACTGCTTGAGAACGACGTATTCGTTTACTGCTTGAGAACGACGTATTCGTTTACTGCTTGAGAACGCTGTATTCGTTTACTGCTTGAGAACGACGTATTCGTTTACTGCTTGAGAACGACGTATTCGTTTACTGCTTGAGAACGACGTATTCGTTTACTGCTTGAGAACGACGTATTCGTTTACTGCTTGAGAACGACGTATTCGTTTACTGCTTGAGAACGACGTATTCGTTTACTGCTTGAGAACGACGTATTCGTTTACTGCTTGAGAACGACGTATTCGTTTACTGCTTGAGAACGACGTATTCGTTTACTGCTTGAGAACGACGTATTCGTTTACTGCTTGAGAACGATATATTCGTTTACTGCTTGAGAGCGACGTATTCGTTTACTGCTTGAGAACGACGTATTCGTTTACGGCTTGAGAACGACGTATTCGTTTACTGCTTGAGAAAGACGTATCGTTTACTGCTTGAGAACGCTGTATTCGTTTACTGCTTGAGAACGACGTATTCGTTTACTGTTTGAGAAAAACGCATTCGTTTACTGCTTGAGAACGACGTACTCGTTTACTGCTTGAGAACGACGTATTCGTTTACTGCTTGAGAACAACGTATTCGTTTACTGCTTGAGACGACGTATTCGTTTATGCTTGAGAACGACGTATTCGTTTACTGCTTGAGAACGACGTATTCGTTTACTGCTTGAGAACGACGTATTCGTTTACTGCTTGAGAACGCCGTATGCGTTTACTGCTTGAGAACGCCGTATTCGTTTACTGCTTGAGAGCGACGTATTCGTTTATTGCTTGAGAACGACGTATTCGTTCGGCTTCAAATTTTCAACGCTGATGTAATGTATCTTGGTCAAGATTCTTGGGAGTATTTGCATGCTTGGTTGTCCTATTTACAATGATACAAAGGTCATTCCAAATATTCTTTCCGTGTGACAACTCTAGAAAGGTTCATCTCATCGACATCAAAAGTTTACTGTGTGTCCTACTAAAACAGTTGGTATATTTAATGGAGTGTATAACTTATATTTCAACTTTTCTTCGTTTGCATTATTTTCCCTTGACACTGGTGAGGGGATCTTGACACTGGTGAGGGGATCTTGACACTGATGAGGCGATCTTGACACTGGTGAGGGGATCTTGACACTGATGAGGGGATCTTGACACTGGTGAGGGGATCTTGACACTGGTGAGAGGATCTTGACACTGGTGAGGCGATCTTGACACTGGTGAGGGGATATTGACACTGGTGAGGGGACCTTGACACTGGTGAGGGGATCATGACACTGGTGAGGGGATATTGACACTGGTGAGGGGATATTGACACTGGTGAGGGGATCTTGACACTGGTGAGGGGATCTTGACACTATTGAGGGGACCTTGACACTAGTGAGGGGATCTTGACATTAGTGAGGGTATCTTGACACTGGCGAGGGGACGTTGACACTGGTGAGGGAACTTTGACACTGGCGAGGGGACCTTGACACTGACGAGGGGACCTTGACACTGGTGAGAGAATCTTGACACTGGTGAGGGGATCTTGACACTGGTGAGGGGACCTTGACACTGGTGAGAGGATCTTGACACTGGTAAGGAGACCTTGACACTAGTGAGGGGATCTTGACATTAGTTAGGGGATCTTGACACTGGCGAGGGGACCTTGACACTGGCGAGGGGACTTTGACACTGGTGAGGGGACCTTGACACTGGCGAGGGGACCTTGACACTGGCGAGGGGACCTTGACACTGGTGGGGGACCTTGACATTGGTGAGGGGATCTTGACACTGGTGAGGGGACCTTGGCACTGGTGGGGGGACCTTGACACTGGAGAGGGGATCTTGACACTGATGAGGGGACCTTGTCACTGGTGATGGGATCTTGACACTCGTGAGCGGACGCTGACACTGGTGAGGGGACCTTGACACTAATGAGGGGATCTTGACACTGGCGAGGGGATCTTGACACTGGTGAGGGGACCCTGACACTGGTGAGGAGACCTTGACACTGGCGAGGTGACCTTGACACTGGTGGGGGGACCTTGACACTGGAGAGGGGATCTTGACACTGGTGAGGGGACCTTGACACTGGTGATGGGATCTTGACACTGGTGAGGGGACCCTGACACTGGTGAGGGGACCTTGACACTAATGAGGGGATCTTGACACTGGCGAGGGGACCTTGACAAGGGGACATTGACACTGGTGAGGGGATCTTGACACTGGTGAGGGGACCTAGACAATGGTGAGAGGACCTTGACACTAATGAGGGGATCTTGACACTGGCGAGGTGACCTTGACACTGGTGAGGGGACCTTGACACTGGTGAGGGGATCTTGACACTGGTGAGGGAACCTTGACAATGGTGAGGGAACCTTGACAATGGTGAGGGGACCTTGACAATGGTGAGGGGATCTTGACAATGGTGAGGGAACCTTGACAATGGTGAGGGTACCTTGACAATGGTGAGGGGACCTTGACAATGGTGAAGGGATCTTGACCCAAACTGGACTCGTCTTCCTTTTTCTTGAATCAAATTTGAATATCTACTATTAAGGAGGAGCGTTTAGCATTGTTCTCTACTTAAGAGTAGCAGTTGTAAAAGACATCAATCTTCAATGGCTTATACGTCATGTGAAATGTAACGGCTGTAAATTTTGTGGGTTTACTCTTCATAGGTATCTGACCAGCCAAGCTGTGGTTCGTACGTTGGACTGCGTGCGGCCAGCAGTAACAGCCTGATTGATCATGCTCTGATCCAACATGAGGCCAGGGGCGTTCACCCCTGGAACTCTCTGCAGGTATAATCCAGGTATAGGTATAAATTTTTGTCGGATTCTGTGCAACAAATGGAAAATGCTTTTTCTGGTCAGATTTAAACTTTTAGTCCTGATGTGTTGTTCTCAGAGGAAGGAATCTCTTGAGGTTAGGTTGTTTATACACAGTAGAATGTTCTAATTTGTTTAATAAAATTAGTTTGTGAACTAATTTACTTTAATTTAAATCAATATAATGTACATTTATATTGCTATAACATCTGTGTGCTTTCTTGGCCATTAATAAAATTTGTATGTTATAGACTAAGCTTACAAAAAACTTACTTGATTTCTGTACTTTCATAAAAGGTGGTCAGTCTTAGAGAAACGCTTGGATTGATTCTTAGCTTGAGTAGGTTTCAATTTGTTTTTATGGAAGAAAAATTTAAAAAGGTTGAAATTGTGCTTGTCGAGCCATAATTTTTGAGTGTTGCATCTGACTCCCTTCAGCCCTTCCATACCCATAACTTCGTAAATATACTTGAAGATTGATGTGCTTGTGTATTTTAGAATATTGGTCTCTCAAAGATTTGAATTAAATTTGGGAGAGGTACATGTCTCTCAGAGTACATACACTTGAGAGGTAAAAGTCTCTCAGGGTACATACACTGGAGAGGTATAAGTCTCTCAGAGTACATACACTGGAGAGGTAAAAGTCTCTCAGAGTACATACACTGGAGAGGTAAAAGTCTCTCAGAGTACATACACTGGAGAGGTAAAAGTCTCTCAGGGTACATACACTGGAGAGGTATAAGTCTCTCAGAGTACATACACTGGAGAGGTAAAAGTCTCTAAGAGTACATACACTGGAGAGGTATAAGTCTCTCAGAGTACATACACTGGAGAGGTAAAAGTCTCTCAGAGTACATACACTGGAGAGGTAAAAGTCTCTCAGGGTACATACACTGGAGAGGTATAAGTCTCTCAGAGTACATACACTGGAGAGGTACAAGTCTCTCAGAGTACATACACTGGAGAGGTACATGTCTCTCAGAGTATATACACTGGAGAGGTATATGTCTCCCAGAGTACATACACTGGAGAGGTACATGTCTCTCAGAGTACATACACTGGAGAGGTACAAGTCTCTCAGAGTACATACACTGGAGAGGTACATGTCTCTCAGAGTACATACACTGGAGAGGTACATGTCTCTCAGAGTACATACACTGGAGAGGTACAAGTCTCTCAGAGTACATACACTTGAGAGGTAAAAGTCTCTCAGAGTACATACACTGGAGAGTATAAGTCTCTCAGAGTACATACACTGGAGAGGTAAAAGTCTCTCAGAGTACATACACTGGAGAGGTAAATGTTTCTCAGGGTACATACACTGGAGAGGTATAAGTCTCTCAGAGTACATACACTGGAGAGGTACAAGTCTCTCAGAGTACATACACTGGAGAGGTAAAAGTCTCTCAGAGTACATACACTGGAGAGGTATAAGTCTCTCAGATTACATACACTGGAGAGGTACAAGTCTCTCAGAGTACATACACTGGAGAGGTACATGTCTCTCAGAGTACATACACTGGAGAGGTATAAGTCTCTCCGAGTACATACACTGGATAGGTATAAGTCTCTCAGAGTACATACACTGGAGAGGTACAAGTCTCTCAGAGTACATACACTGGAGAGGTACATGTCTCTCAGAGTACATACACTGGAGAGGTAAAAGTCTCTCAGAGTACATACACTGGAGAGGTACATGTCTCTCAGAGTACATACACTGGAGAGGTATATGTCTCCCAGAGTACATACACTGGAGAGGTAAAAGTCTCTCAGAGTACATAAACTGGAGAGGTATAAGTCTCTCAGAGTACATACACTGGAGAGGTACAAGTCTCTCAGAGTACATACACTGGAGAGATACATGTCTCTAAGAGTACATACACTGGAGAGGTACATGTCTCTCAGAGTACATACACTGGAGAGGTACATGTCTCTCAGAGTATATACACTGGAGAGGTACATGTCTCTCAGAGTACATACACTGGATAGTTACAAGTCTCTCAGAGTACATACACTGGAGAGGTACATGTCTCTCAGAGTAAATACACTGGAGAGGTACATGTCTCTCAGAGTAAATACACTGGAGAGGTACATGTCTCTCAGAGTACATACACTGGAGAGGTACATGTCTCTCAGAGTGCATACACTGGAGAGGTACATGTCTCTCAGAGTACATACACTGGAGAGGTACAAGTCTCTCAGAGTACATACACTGGAGAGGTACAAGTCTCTCAGAGTACATACACTGGAGAGGTACAAGTCTCTCAGAGTACATACACTGGAGAGGTACATGTCTCTCTGAGTACATCCACTGGAGAGGTACATGTCTCTCAGGGTACATACACTGGAGAGGTACATGTCTCTCTGAGTACATACACTGGAGAGGTACATGTCTCTCAGAGTACATACACTGAGTTAAATTTAAACACTATTTCAAAGAAATAATTATTCTTGACTGGTGGTGAAACTCTCACTTATTACAATTATTATTTTTTAGAATTATATATGTATTTAATTATTGTATTTTTTAGTTAATGATTTTTTCATTATTTTTTATATTCTCAATAATTCTTGTTATTACACTCATGTTTACTGCGTAAACTATTCAATATTCGTACAGTTACGCATTAAAAGAATTATTATTTATTTTAGTTAATACAGTCACAATCTTCTGGAGCTCGTATCACTTCTCAAATGCTTTATTTTCATTGAAATGATCTTGAACATTCTTCCACCACCAACTCTGCAAATTTAGAACGGAGTCTCTGTTAGATTTTAGCAGTACATCACAACATAATGTAGTATCGCCAGGAGCTGAGTCTCGACCCCTGCAACCACAATTAGGTGAGTACATTAAGGTGAGTAGTTGGGTGGGTGGTGTCGGGTCAGTGTACCATACCACTCGCCTGTGTACCACACCACTCACCTGTGTACCACACCACTCACCTGTGTACCACACCACTCACCTGTGTACCACACCACTCACCTGTGTACCACACCACTCGCCTGTGTACCACACCACTCACCTGTGTACCACACCACTCACCTGTGTCACACCACTCACCTGTGTACCACACCACTCACCTGTGTACCACACCACTCACCTGTGTACCACACCACTCACCTGTGTACCACACCACTCACCTGTGTACCACACCACTCACCTGTGTACCACACCACTCACCTGTGTACCACACCACTCACCGTGTACCACACCACTCACCTGTGTACCACCACCGCCTGTGTACCCACCACTCACCTGTGTACCACACCACTCACCTGTGTACCACACCACTCGCCTGTGTCCACACCACTCACCTGTATCCACCACTCACCTGTGTACCACACCACTCACCTGTGTACACACCACTCACCTGTGTCCACACCACTCACCTGTTACCACACCACTCACCTGTGTACCACACCACTCACCTGTGTACCGCCACTCCCTGTGTACCACACCACTCACCTGTGTACCACACCACTCACCTGTGTACCACACCACTCACCTGTGTACCACACCACTCACCGTGTACCACACCACTCACCTGTGTACCACACCACTCACTGTGTACCACACCACTCACCTGTGTACCACACCACTCACCTGTGTACCACACCACTCACCTGTGTACCACACCACTCACCTGTGTACCACACCACTCACCTGTGTACCACACCACTCACCTGTGTACCACACCACTCACCTGTGTACCACACCACTCACCTGTGTACCACACCACTCACCTGTGTACCACACCACTCACCTGTGTACCACACCACTCACCTGTGTACCACACCACTCACCTGTGTACCACACCACTCACCTGTGTACCACACCACTCACCTGTGTACCACACCACTCACCTGTGTACCACACCACTCGCCTGTGTACCACACCACTCACCTGTGTACCACACCACTCACCTGTGTACCACACCACTCACCTGTGTACCACACCACTCACCTGTGTACCACACCACTCGCCTGTGTACCACACCACTCACCTGTGTACCACACTACTCACATGTGTACCACACCACTCGCCTGTGTACCACACCACTCACCTGTGTACCACACTACTCACATGTGTACCACACCACTCACCTGTGTACCACACCACTCGCCTGTGTACCACACCACTCACCTGTGTACCACACCACTCACCTGTGTACCGCACCACTCACCTGTGTACCGCACCACTCGCCTGCACAACACCTCACCTCAACACTCAGTTGCTGTTTCCAACAATTCGTATCCTTCATTAATAAATTTCCAACACATGTCACCACTACTGTTCATATACAAAAGAGATATTAATCATGAGTTAATATAGATAAATAAATGGGCTGATAATTAAAGTTACTCTATTGAAATTTAACAAACAAGTACATGGCCAACTTTTAACTTCTCAGTTATAGTCAAGGACGCGAGAGAGCGTCAGCAACTACATTATAACAACCACTTATATGAGTTATGCTAATGGCATAAGGCTGGATACGGAGAGTCCACCTAATTATCCCAGCATTGGATGACTTCATGGTATTGATGTAAGTGAGGGTTGTGGTCTGAGGATACTGTAATTTTAAATTGAGTAGTGCCCAGATATACGTCAAAATATTCTAATGCCACCACTAGAGCCTCTTTTTCAATCGTGGCATAATTTTTCTGGTGACGTTTGAGTTTTGATGAGAAGTAACATACAGGATGGAGTATGTAAGTGGTTGAAGACTTTTCTAAAAGTACAGCACCCACTGTATATCCGCTCGTATCAATATGTAAGATAATGGGTTTGCTAAAATCAGGTTGTTGTTGTTGTTGTATGTTTGCCGGTACATCCGGCCCGGGTCTTCTCCAAATGGTGACCTGGCATTGGCCCCCTGGGTAGAGGGTGTCGATCATCTTCTTTCTTCTTTCTTGGGGGCCCCTGGGTGGGGGTTCTAAAATCAGGTCTTCTTAAGATGGGAACAGAGGAAAGCAAGCGCTTCAACTTAGCAAACGAATCAGATCAATCTTGAGTCCAGTGGAACTTTACTTTGTTGCTGGTGAGTTCGGTTAAAGGAGCAGCAACTTGAGAAAAAATAGGACAGAACCTGTGGTAATATCCGGCCATGCCCAGGAACCTCTGGACTCCCTTTCCATCTAGAGGTACAGGAAATACGGAAAAAGCACGAACCTTTGCATCAGTGGGAGCGACCTGTCCTTGACCTATACAAAACCCGAAATAGGTAATCTTAGCTTGTCCAAAAGTACATTTAGCTAAGTTAACCGTGAGGGCCAATCTTTCAAACAATGCTCTTAGACGTGTCAAGTGTTGCTCCCACTCGTCACTATACACGACTAAGTCGTCAAGGTAAGCCTCCACTCCATCTAAGTTGTGTGTCAATTCCTTCATCAGACGCTGGAAAGTCGAAGCAGCGTTACATAAACCGAATGTAAGGCAGATATTTCCTGAGCACGCTCCGTAAGGGAGACTTGATAATATTCCCGCAAGAGATCTAAACGGCTGACATACTGGACGCCTGAGGCGTCCTTATCCTTATCCAGAGCCAGATTACTAAGGAAATGGTCCAACGATTGTAGTGTCGCAGAATTTTCAAAGTACACCTCTATGCCCCTAGAGACGTCAGGCTCAAAGATTTTAGTACCAGGTCATACTCTACAAGCCAGGTACTGGACGCCTGAGGCACGATCAATAAGGTGGTCAATGCTTGGTAGGGGATATCCATCAGGTAAGGTAAGACTCAACCCTACGATATTCGGTGCACATCCTAAAAGTACCATCTGGTTTAGGTACTATAATACAAGGAGTTGCCCTCGGACTTTTACTTCTCTCAATTAGTCAATGAGATAACAGAAAGTCAACTTCATTTCTGAGGGTTTTATGCTTCGTTGGGCTCATTCTATAGGGCGATTGCTTAATTGGTGAGGCACCTTGTACATCAGCGCCGTGCACACCCAGAGTACAGCGTTTAGGAACATCGCTAAACAAAAAAGGGTATTCCAAAATCAAGTATTTCATATTAGCAGCCTTATCCAGAGCCAGATTACTAAGGAAATGGTCCAACGATTGTAGTGTTGCAGAATTTTCTAAGTACACCTCTATGCCCCTAGAGACGTCAGGCAGGGAGGCGTGTTCTTCCTTTGTCTTAGGAAGTACAGATGCAGTTGGTAAGGGACTAGCGTAGTAGGCCTTGAGTTGACTGACATGGTACACATGTTCTGACTTCCTCGTACTAAATAATTCACATCACATTTTTTTCACTATTTCTAGAGGGCCATCGTACCTGGCTTGTAGAGTATGACCTGGTACTAAAATCTTTGAGCCATTATCTTGTCTCCTGATTTAAGCGAACGAGAGACCGTATGCTGGTCATACCATTGTTTCATTTTAGCCTGGGCTCTAACTAGGTTTCTTGACGCCAGCTCTCTAGCAACATTCAAATGCTTTTGCATTAACGAAGATGTGCTCAATGACGGACTTGATTTTCCCATCTAGACGTCCCTCAATGCAGCGAGAGGACCACGTACCTGGTGTCCGAATTTCAACTCAAACAGACTAAACCCGAGGTTTTCCTGTTCACTTTCCCTTATAGCGAACAGAGGAAAAGGTATACCTTCATCCCAGTCTCTGGAGAATGTTCACAATATGCCCTCATCATGGACTTCAAAGTCCGATGGAATCTTTCTAGAGCACCTTGTGACTGTGGATAATAACTGGTGGAGAGTATGGACTTTATTCCTAGATGAGATAGTGCTTCACGAATGATCTTAGAGGTGAAGTTGGATCCTTGATCAGACTGGATCTTACGTGGTAATCCAACCTTGGAAAAAAATTCACTAAGGCTCTCACAATATCCAGTGCATTAATTTCCCTCATAGGAATAGCGGGTCGCTGCATACATGATAGTAAACAAATATTGGTTCCCTAATTTTATCTTTGGCAAAGGACCAACACAATCTATGAATAGTCCAGAGAACGGTTCTCCATCAGCGGTGATAGGAATTAGAGGAGCAAGCGGAGGTGTATGTGCAGGCTTGCCCGTCACTTGACAAAGGTGACAACGTCGCACATGATCAGCTACAGTTTCCTTCATCTTCAGCCAAGTGAAATGTTCCTCCAGCTTAAGTAATGTCTTCATGACACCCAAATGTTCTCCTATGGGACTATTTTGAGCAAAATCCATAGCTTGCTCCCTAAAGGTTACTAGTACAACTATGACATGTTTCACTGTAAATAACAAAAAAGACACAATACCGTGACTGGAACATTACACACACAACCCGCACATAGAAGAGAGGAGCTTACGACGACGTTTCGGTCCCACTTGGACCATTTACAAAGTCACACTAACACAAAGAACAGGTAGAAGGGGTATTTATAGGCAGCAGCAGACAGGGAAGGGCACAAGAGAGTGGTGGAGTAATAGTGGAAGTAGTAGTAGTGGAGTCAGTCATATTCTGGGAGAGAGGAGCACTGCAATAAAGCTGGCGGCCCGCATAGGGTAAGGACAAGAACACAGAGGGGGAAAAATGAATCTTAGCCCTGGCTTTGTCTCTGTAGATGCTTTCCTCTCCCATTACATTGTTAAATGCTCCAAACTTCAGAACACCCGTGACTTAATCTGATTCCTTCCCCTTCTATCTCTTCCCCCTTCTCCTCTTTATTCTTTTTCCTCTGTATTTCTCCTTGTATTTGTCCTTTCATCCTTTTTCCCCCCTCTGTGTTCTTGTCCTTACCCTATGCGGGCCGCCATCTTTATTGCAGTGCTCCTCTTTCCCAGAATATGACTGACTCCAATACTACTACTTCCACTATTACTCCACCACTCTCTTGTGCCCTCCCCTGTCTGCTGCCTATAAATACCCCTTCTACCTGTTCTTTGTGTTAGTGTGACTTTGCAAATGGTCCAAGTCGGACCGAAACGTCGTCGTAAGCTCCTCTCTTTTATGTGCGGGTTGTGTGTGTATGTTTCACTGTGTTGGGAACACCGTCAGCTGAGGACTTGCAGGTATTCTTTTCCATAAGTCCACCATTGTTATAATAACAGCAATATTCTAATTCCTCAGCTTCACCCTCAGATACTGCCATGTCCTTCATTCTTTTTAGAGACTGATCAACAAACTGGTCCTTCATCAGATCTTCATGAGTTAGAATTTTAATGCCCGTGGAGTCCTGACTGGGCTCATGGTCGGGGTAAGTCAGTGTCAATGATCCTGGACGCAGGGCATCGCTGAACAACATATTCAGACTATTACAAATAAAGAAGCATTTGTAATAAACGACTGTTTGGGATACTGAGTAAAATCTCATTTTTCAGATTTTTATTATATTAAATATATATTATTAATATAAAAGCATATAATCTGAATAAAAAACATAATCTAATAATCTGTGTAAAAACCTATTTACACAAAACCACAGTACAAGATAAAAGTCACAAGTAAAATCAAGTATTCGGTGTAGTGTCAAGTCGCTGCCATCTTCTAGTGTCACGCAGGACACTACCACACCTTGTCATGATACTTCTTTGTCTTATGGCACGCCTTCTCACGGGGTCCCATGACACCCGTTCTCTGTGTCACATGACACGCCCCCGGTGTCACCCGACACGCCTTCTCTTCTGTGTCACACGACACCCTTCTCTCTGTGCCCATAAGACACCTTCCTTGCATCATGAACCCATCTCTAATAAAACCTTTTCACCGCGTTATGACACACATCAAATACACGACTCAACCTGTGTCGTGCCATCGTCACAAACTCTGACTGACTACACCACTAAATACCTGACACCACATAGTGTCACACAAGACACCACCTGTTACCAGTGTCACACAAGACACCACCTGTTACCAGTGTCACACAAGACACCACCTGTTACCAGTGTCACACAAGACACCACCTGTTACCAGTGTCACACAAGACACCACCTGTTACCAGTGTCACACACTTTCAGGTACATAAGTTCAGGTACAACAGTCCATTTTCAGGTACATAGTCTCAGGAACACAGTCGGTACGGTGAATAAGCCAGTAGATAGTCTAAGGCCGTCACCAGCACGAAGAGTCAATCTCCAGGTCTGTCTGTTGAACACTCCCAGGTGTATCAGGGAGCTAGTGAACTCTCCAGTGTTGTATAGGGGAGAGTCTCGCTGACACTCTCCAGCAGTGTATATGGGAGAGTCTCGTTAGCACTGTAGACCTGTCACCAGCACCACACTGCGAAAGTCTACAACTCTCAAGCAGGTCTGCCTGGCGAACTCCAGTAGTGTATCAGTAAGCTGGTGGACTCTCCAGTGTTGACTAGGGGAGAGTCTCGATGACACTGTCAGTCAAGCCGGCCCGGCAGTCAAACATCAGGTCTGATGACGTAACCCCTTGACTGCGGCCGGTAAGGTAACTACCTAACAACCATTGTTAGGTAGGGGGCCGTAACACAGACCCAAGTCATTATCATCAACTAACTCAGCTGTTAACAAGGATGGTTGTTGCATCTTTGACATTGCTCTAGTTATAACACTGAGGGGAAATGAAATAGGTTTTTCCTTACAAGATTCAATGGCATAGTTATCATTAGAGGTGTTGTCAAAGACAAGTGCTTCCTTACATATACCAGCTTGCAGAACGTCATTTCCTTTCAGCAAATCCACCGGTTGGAAGAGACTAGAGTCATGAGGCCAAAGAGCAAAGATGTCATCTACATAGCGGAGCCAGAGTGAAGGTCGTACATCAATAGTGGGAAGAAGAACAGTCTCGAAGTATTCCATGTAAAGATTAGCAAGAACAGGAGATAGAGGAGAGCCCATGGCGACACCAAAGGTTTGAGAATAATATTTACCTTGAAAAGAAAAGGAATTAGAGTCTACACAAAGGCGGATAAGATCAAGAAAGACATCAGTAGGTATAGGGAGATGAAGTAACCCTTCATTGACCTTCTCTCCAAGTCGGACCGAAACGTCGTCGTAAGCTCCTCTCTTCTATGTGCGGGTTGTGTGTGTATAATTCTTTCATTATCTTTAATTCCCTTTACCTTTATGCAAAGGAACTATGCATGCTGTCTGCCTATCCTTAGGTACCTTTTCCTCTTCCATACCTTTATTAAATAAAAGTGCCAAGCACTCCAAAACTATATCAACACCTGCTTTTCAAAGTTCCTTAAACTTCTGCTGAACACTCCAGCCTTGCTTTCTTAAATCTACCCTATTTCTCTTCAATCTCATTATCTATATTCTAACTATTTCATCGTTCTACCAATAGCTTCTTATATATTACCAGAACTACCTCCTCTAGTTTATAAACTTGTGAAAGTTTATAAACTCGCTTTGCCTTTCTCCTTGTATCCATCTTCCCTTCACTCTCACTGTAGCCACAGCTAAAAAATGATCTGATATATCTGTTGTCCCTCTATAAACATGGTCATCCGTTAGTCTTCCCATCAACATTTTGTCCATCAATACACAAACCAACAAACTACTGTCATTAAGCGCTATGTCATATCTCGTATATTAATATATCCTCTTCTTAAAATATGTATTTATTATTACCAAACCACTTTCTATGCAAAGTTCAGTCAAAAATCCTCCATTATCATTCACCCCTGGCACCCCAAATTTACCTACTACGCCCACTTCAAGTGTTTCTCTCAATCGAACATTCACGTCCCCTATCACAGTTACTCTCTCACTTAGTTCAAAACTCACTTAACATTCATTTTTAAAATCTCTCTCTCACTCTCTCTACAATTCTCTATTCTCCAAGTGCATAAACACTTAACATTACCCACATTCACATCGGATCCTTATTTTAATCCACATAATCCTTGAATTAATATATTTTCCATCCATAACTGATCCTTAAGCATTATTGCTGCCCCTTCTTTATCTATATCTCTCGCAGATACACCTGAGAGTATCCCATTTATTTTCCCCAGTGAAACTCTCCTACCCCATTCAGCTTCGTTTCGCTTAGAGCCAGAACATCCAGCTTCAACTCCATCATATTTGCAATCATCTCTTTCTTATTATCTGCACTTCTTCCACATATATTCAAACATCCCAACTTTATTATTTTTTTCTTCTTCATACTGCATTTTAGTCACCTTTTATGACACGCATGACTTACGGAGGAAAGATTTTCTTCCACTTCCCCATGGAGATGAAAGGAAAATAAATAAGAACAAGAAGTATTAAGAAAATAGAGTGTGTATACCTATTTGTAAAACACACACACACACACACACACACACACACACACACACACACACACACACACAACTATATATATATATATATATATATATATATATATATATATATATATATATATATATATATATATATATATATGCAAGAAAACCACTATGAAAAAATAGAAGAATTTCAAGCGCTTTCGTGACTACTCACATTATCAAGGAACTATAACAGGAAACATGACAAGAAGGGCTTATATAAGGGGTGAGACTTCACCTCACAGTCACATCACACTAACAAAGACTACACCTCACAGTAGCGTAACATCGCACGACTCTGTGAAGAGGAACATAAGAAAGGACCTAAAACTCTTCCCAAGAATTAAGATTAGTCCAATTTATCATTAAATTCTTCCCAAATTTTATTAATTATAAATGAATCCAATTTATATAAACCAAAAGAAATATTCATATTATTTTCAAAACTGCTTTTAATGAAACATGATTCTATTATATTCCTCTCAACCATGGACTTGCTTGATACAACCTTCTCAGCATTTTGAAAATCAATTGGATGGTTAAAATCTCTCACATGAATAAATAGAGCATTAGAATCTTGTCCAGTTCTAATGCTATATTTATGTTGTTTTAACCTTATTCAACCAAAAATATGTTGGTTCTCAAAGTTGTATTTAAAAATCTTGATACAGTAAAAAGACTTTTGATAAAAAATTCCCTCCAAAATGCTGACGGATGTGTCTATAAGATTCCCTGTAAAATATGCGATAAAGTTTATTATGGTCAAACTGGTAAAAGTCTTGAACTAAGATTAAAACAACATAAATATAGCATTAGAACTGGACAAGATTCTAATGCTCTATTTATTCATGTGAGAGATTTTAACCATCCAATTGATTTTCAAAATGCTGAGAAGGTTGTATCAAGCAAGTCCATGGTTGAGAGAAATATAATAGAATCATGTTTCATTAAAAGCAGTTTTGAAAATAATATGAATATTTCTTTTGGTTTATATAAATTGGATTCATTTATAATTAATAAAATTTGGGAAGAATTTAATGATAAATTGGACTAATCTTAATTCTTGGGAAGAGTTTTAGGTCCTTTCTTATGTTCCTCTTCACAGAGTCGTGCGATGTTACGCTACTGTGAGGTGTAGTCTTTGTTAGTGTGATGTGACTGTGAGGTGTAGTCTCGCCCCTTATATAAGCCCTTCTTGTCATGTTTCCTGTTATAGTTCCTTGATAATGTGAGTAGTCACGAAAGCGCTTGGAATTCTTCTATTTTTTCATAGTGGTTTTCTTGCATATTTTGATATCACCTGTTTACTGTGATCTTTTTGCATATATATATATATATATATATATATATATATATATATATATATATATATATATATATATATATATATATATATAAATCTGTAGGGGAAGGAAGGCGGGGTAGGGGTCGTCCTCGAAAAGGTTGGAGGGAGGGTGTAAAGGAGGTTTTGTGGGCGAGGGGCTTGGACTTCCAGCAAGCATGTGTGAGCGTGTTGAAAAAAAATAATATATATATATATATATTTTTTCAACAAGTCGGCCGTCTCCCACCGAGGCATGGTGACCCGAAAATAAAGAAAATCCCCAAAAAGAAAATACTTTCATCATCATTCAACACTTTCACCACACTCATACATAATCAGTCTTTGCAGAGGCGCTCAGATACGACAGCTAAGAATAGTCCCTCGCAACTGTCAATATCCCAGACCCCTCCTTTAAAGTTCAGGCATTGTACTTCCCATTTCTAGAACTCAAGTCCAACTAAATCAATTAACTGGTTTCCCTGAATCCCTTCATAAAATATTAACCTGATCACACTCCAACAGCTCGTCAGGTCCCAAAAACCATTCGTCTCCATTCAATCCTAACACGCTCACACATGTTTGCTGGAAGTCCAAGCCCCTCGCCCACAAAACCTCCTTTACACCCTCCCTCCAACCTTTTCGAGGACGACCCCTACCCCGCCTTCCTTCCCTACAGATTATATATATATATATATATATATATATATATATATATATATATATATATATATATATATATATATATATATATATATATATATATATATATATATATATATATATATATAAAGTCAAGTAGGTTATTTCCTCTAGTTGGTTCTGTTACAGACTGTTTTAAAAAAACAATCCTGAATCGTATCAAGAAAGTCACTTGACTCTAAATTTCCTGTCAAATTGCTACAGTCAATTTGTCTAAAGTTGTAATCTCCCATTTGCACAACATTTTCGTATGTAGATGCCTTACGAATTTCGTCCCATAGAAGTTTACTGCACTCCCTATCAAGATTTGGAGGCCTGTAAATCACACCCAAGATTAGTTTTTCACGGCCCTCGAGAAGCTGTAACCAAACAGATTCAGTGGCTGACGTTTCTAATTTTTTATCTTGTCTAACACAACAATTTAAATTGTCTCTGACTTACTCCACCACCCTTTCGTGTATGTTACTGCAATATTCTCAAGTGTTACTGTATTCTTCTGTGTTACTGTAATGTACTGGTCTTCTGTGTTACTGGCCTGTTCTTCTGTGTACTGTTCTTTTGTGTTGCTGTACTGTACTGGTCTATATTATTGTACTGTACTAGTCTATGTTACTGTACTGTACTGGTCAGAGTTACTGTACTTCTTCCGTGTTACTGTACTGTTCTTCTGTGTTATTCTACTGTTCTTCTGTGTTATTCTACTTTTCTGTGTTATTCTACTGTTCTGTGTTATTCTACTGTTCTGTGTTATTCTACTGTTGTGTTATTCTACTGTTCTTCTGTGTTACTGTACTGGTTTTCCGTGTTATGTACTATTCTTGTGTGTTACTGTACTGTTCTTCTGTGTCACTGTATTGTTCTTCTGTGTTACTGTACTGTTATTCTGTGCTAATGTTCTGGTGTTCTGTGTTACTGTACTGGTGTTCTGTGTTACTGTACTGGTGTTCTGTGTTACTGTACTGGTGTTCTGTGTTACTGTACTGGTGTTCTGTGTTACTCTACTGGTGTTCTGTGTTACTGTACACCATGCTATTCTGTGTTACGGTACGGGTGTTCTGTGTCACTGTACTGGTGTTCTGTGTTACTGTACAGGTGTTCCGTGTTACTGTACTGGTGTTCTGTGTTACTGTACTGGTGTTCTGTGTTACTGTACTGGTGTTCTGTGGTACTGTACTGGTCTTCTGTATTACTGTACTGGTCTTCTGTGTTATTTTACAGTTCTTGTCTTGTATGTTGCAGGACTGTTATTGTGATTAATTTTTCGTGTGTTGTTGTATTGTTCTTCTGTATTGTTGCACTGTTTTGTGTTTTTAAGTTTTATTATGCTACTCTGTGTTAATATGCTGTTGTATGTGCTAATATGCTGTTTTATGTGCTAATATGCTGCTTTATGTGCTAATATGTTGTTTTATGTTATTTAATTTTTTATGTTTTTAATGTTTTATATGTTGCTATATTGTTTTATTTCTCTATTTATTGTTTTATGTGTTACAATACTGTCTTATGTGTTACTTTACTGTTTTATGTGTTTTTATACTGTTTTTTTGTGTTTTTTATACTGCTTTGCTGTATAACCCTTGTGGTTTAGCGCTTCTTTTGATTATAAGAATAATAATAATAATATACTGCTTTACGCGTCACTATACTGTTTTATGTTTTACTATACTGTTTTATGTTTTATGTTACTGTTCTTACATGTTACTGTACTCGTCTTTTATATTAGTGTACTTATTGTAATTTAATGTAGTGTTCTTGGTTGTAAACTGTCTGTTGCTACGGACATATTGTGGTAAAGGTCACTTGTATCCTGAACTGTACATAAGTGTTCTTTTCCACTGTACTGTACTTAAGTGTTTTTCCACTGTACTGTTGTGTTTTGCTGTATGGATTTAGTGTATGTTGTATGTTGACATTCTGGCTGTGTCCTTGACCCTTTGTCCTCTGATAAACTTCCATTAATGAATATCATGTAATGTATGTAGTAGTTTAGGTGGAAATTTAATGACATTTTGTATTGATTTATAATGGAGTCGGACTAACAATAAAGGCATAAGATGCAAAAGAATCAATGAGAAAAATAAGGCAGAAAATATTTCTATGCAAATAGAGTACTTGAGACACAGCGTTGAGCTCCAGGAGGAAGTTGTAAGTGCAATAACTATTGTCAACAATATCAAAGCGAAATCAAAACACTTTAAACGTCGAATATGTGAGAGCTGTTTCACTTTTCTTACAAAACAGCGTTTGTTGTAGACAAACACCTGAAAGTTACAACAGCGCTTGTTGTAGACAAACACCTGAAAGTTACAACAGCGCTTGTTGTAGACAAACACCTGAAAGTTACAACAGCGCTTGTTGTAGACAAACACCTGAAAGTTACAACAGCGCTTGTTGTAGACAAACACCTGAAAGTTACAACAGCGCTTGTTGTAGACAAACACCTGAAAGTTACAACAGCGCTTGTTGTAGACAAACACCTGAAAGTTACAACAGCGCTTGTTGTAGACAAACACCTGAAAGTTACAACAGCGCTTGTTGTAGACAAACACCTGAAAGTTACAACAGCGCTTGTTGTAGACAAACACCTGAAAGTTACAACAGCGCTTGTTGTAGACAAACACCTGAAAGTTACAACAGCGCTTGTTGTAGACAAACACCTGAAAGTTACAACAGCGCTTGTTGTAGACAAACACCTGAAAGTTACAACAGCGCTTGTTGTAGACAAACACCTGAAAGTTACAACAGCGCTTGTTGTAGACAAACACCTGAAAGTTACAACACGTTTGGTTTAAGTACAAACACCTAGCAAAGTACCATGTGTACAACTCACTAGTACAAGTACCATGTGTCAACTCACTAGCACAAGTACCATGATGTACAACTCACTAACAGACCATGTGTACAACTCACTAGCACAAGTACCATGGTGTACAACTCACTAGCAAAGTACCATGGTGTACAACTCACTAGTACAATACCATGGTGTACAACTCACTAGCACAAGTACCATGGTTACAACTCACTAACAAGTCCATGTGTACAACTCACTAGACAAGTACCATGGTGTACAACTCACTAGCACAATTACCATGGTGTACAACTCACTACACAAATACCATGGTGTACAACTCACTAGCACAAGTACCATGGTGAACAACTCACTAGCACAAGTACCATGGTGTCAACTCACTAGCACAAATACCATTGTGTACAACTCACTAGTACAAGTACCATGGTGTACAACTCACTAGCACAAGTACCATGGTGTACAACTCACTAGCACAATTACCATGGTGTACAACTCACTAGCACAAATACCATGGTGTACAACTCACTAGCACAAGTACCATGGTGAACAACTCACTAGCACAAGTACCATGGTGTACAACTCACTAGCACAAGTACCATGGTGTACAACTCACTAGCACAATTACCATGGTGTACAACTCACTAGCACAAGTACCATGGTGTACAACTCACTAGCACAAGTACCATGGTGTGCAACTCACTAGCACAAGTACCATGGTGTACAACTCACTAGCACAAGTACCATGGTGTGCAACTCACTAGCACAAGTACCATGGTGTACAACTCACTAGCACAAGTACCATGGTGTGCAACTCACTAGCACAAATACCATGGTGTTTAACTCACTAGCACAAGTACCATGGTGTGCAACTCACTAGCACAAGTACCATGGTGTGCAACTCACTAGCACAAGTACCATGGTGTACAACTCACATAGGCGTATCTTAGGGCCCTGCCATGTTCCTTGCTCCGTGTTTTTTCGTGTTTTTCGCGGTCTCCTTTGCGTGCTAGAACTTTAAAACTGTGCCAGTGATCTTATAAGGTACATCCCTCCTGTGAGCTTATAAGGTACATCACTCCAGTGATCTTATAAGGTACATCCCTCCAGTGATCTTATAAGGTACGTCACTCCAGTGATCTTATAAGGTACATCCCTCCAGTGATCTTATAAGGTACATCACTCCAGTGATATTATAAGGTACATCACTCCAGTGATCTTATAAGGTACATCCCTCCAGTGATCTTATAAGGTACATCCCTCCAGTGATCTTATAAGGTACATCACTCCAGTGATCTTATAAGGTACATCACTCCAGTGATCTTATAAGGTACATCACTCCAGTGATCTTATACGGTACATCTCTCCAGTGATCTTATAAGGTACGTCACTCCAGTGATCTTATAAGGTACATCCCTCCAGTGATCTTATAAGGTACATCACTCCAGTGATCTTATAAGGTACATCACTCCAGTGATCTTATAAGGTACATCCCTCCAGTGATCTTATAAGGTACATCCCTCCAGTGATCTTATAAGGTACATCCCTCCAGTGCTCGCAACAAATCAGGCAGTAAACAGTTATACTGAGTCAAAAAACAAGGGAATTAGTGTGCAAGAACATAGTGCCATAATCCCAGAGGGTCACTTAAGTGCCGTGTGAAATAACAAAACAGAACGAAATAATTGTCAGAGGAAGGAAAGTCTCCCTGAAAATAGGGTATAGATAGATCTGTATAGTGAATATCTCAGTGGTGCCGTAGTATACAGATAAGTTAATAGATGTTAAAGTGAAAACTAAGGCGGAAGTGTTAGGCTTAACGAGTTTCGTGTTTGAAATCAGTTGCCAGCGGCCTCCGGGTCCTTGCCACGCAAGTCCGTGTATTGGTAATCTTAAACTTTTTTTCTTTTTTCTTTTGTTTTTATATATTTTATTTATAAACTGAAGGAATACATATACAATAAACAGACCGCCAACAGGCATACAACGTAACTAAGCAATTACTTAATATATAATCAACACGTAAACAAAGAACCCGTCATCACATAATAGAAACCTGTGCCATGTACAATTAAACCTTATTCACCCACATACATCGAAGTTAGAAAGGTACATTATATACATTGGATAACAAGTCTTGCATGTAATATATCCAGTTGTTAAGATGCATAATATATATGATATCTCTATGTGACAGACTCTGTACATAAAAACCATTATCATAATCTTAAACTGTTAGTATAACTGAACAAAATCTAGTGATTACATTGTTATAAAGGTTTTTCTATGAAATACGAATAGGTGCACAATCTTGAGGATATAAGTAAATTGTCCAGCTCGGAAAATACGATAAACAGTGTCCAGTTGTGAGTTGTCAGTGAACGATTTCAACAACATAAGTCCGTATATCATCAGTCAACCATAGTGAAAATCAGCAGTGCTGTGGTGTAGGAAGTAGAAAAACTAAACCCAGTAGAGTGAACCATAAGTGCATATAAACCCAGGTGGTAAACCAGGGTGAGGTTAACCAGGGTGCCAGAAGTAAACGGTGCCAGAAATAAACCAAGGTGCCAGAGGTACGGCCGCCCGTCATAGTAGGAACTGCCAGAAGCATCGGGTTTTTTTCTCCAACACGCAAGTTATACTTTTGTATCATACTGATCATTATTACTCTGTTTAATCATCTTCCAGTGGTCTGTCTCTCGAAACCCAAAAAAATCCCTACAGGATTCATTAAATAAGTGACACTGGATCTCGTCTGATCCAAGAAATAAGGGAACCATTGACCGGATTCAAATGGTATCCTCGACCAGATTCAATAAGTGGACGGAGTTTTAGGGGGCCTTAACAAACAACCAAACAATAAGAAAAACTTAAAGCGGTAAGATTGCCCCAAACACTTACACTTGCAAATAAAATAGATACAATACAAATAGACAGATCACCACTTCAGGGAAGCTATTAGTAGAATATACAGTAAAACAACCAACAAAATCAGTCATGAAACCCTGTGTAGTATGCAACCAAACAAACAAACGTTCCACTGGATGGATTACATGCAACTTCTGTGGTAAATGCTGCCACGCCCCTTGTGTAGGCATTCAAGACTCTACTATACGAAATATCAAACAAGGGAAGTGTTTTTGGGTATGCCCAAATGAGACCGAATTGTGGAATAAAATCACATTGATATTAAAAGATGACAACATCAAATCGGACTTCATAAAAAACATGACAGCATTCTATAACAGTTGGGAAAGTAAAAAATCTGGGCCAGATGCAATGGTAGTCAGAAACTGTACGAATGGAGAAATAAATGATGGTGACCTGAAGAGGGACAGGAGCTCTAGTGACATAAATGATGGGGAAACAGGTGTAGACAAGGACACACAAAAACTAGTGCTACAAACTAGAAATACCCCGGCGGATAGTAAACAGGGGGATGCCCTGCAAAATACTGAAGATAAATTACCAAAAACTGATGAAGGCTCCATTGTCAGCACTAGAGTTGAAGATAGAAACGAAACAGGAACACAAGCACTAATAGGGAATACAATAGGGAACACAGTCACAAAAAAAAACATGGCAAACGGAAACCAGGCCTATGTGAATATTATGCTCTTGGTATCTGCAGGCATGGAAAATCTGGGAAATCAGATGGGACATGCAATTATGATCACCCCATAAAATGCCGTGCCCATATGAAAACAGGAAAATGCAACCTCCCATCCTGTAAGTTTTTCCACCCTGAAATGTGCCACTCATCAATTCAGGAAAGACAGTGCTATAACTTATATTGCCAGGCATACCAACTAATGGGTACGAGGCGACACAGAACATCCAGACCATGGCAAAACCTGGGTAGCCACAGCCACACCGGAGAGAGAGGTTTTTTAGTGCCAGGAAGGTAAAAAAGCTGGCAGGAAATGACAGAAATTGTACACCAACTGCAATCACTTCTGGAGTGGAATCACAGTCAATGGCCTCCACTCCAATACAACAGATATTAGTGCCAGGAAAAAAAGACCCCCCTCCATACCACCAATCCAACAACATTCATCTTTGCAAATATTGAGGGTCTAAAGCCAGCAACAAACAACAAAATACCTTACATCCGTGGACTCCTTACAGAGTCAAATGCTATGTTTGCGGCAGGGGTGCCACTAGCACGTTGAGGGACAACACAATAAGTGTCAGGGGCCCAAGATTGTTCAACTGCCTCCCAGCATACATAAGGGGGATTACCAACAAACCCCTGGCTGTCTTCAAGCAGGCACTGGACAGGCACCTAAAGTCGGTACCTGACCAGCCAGGCTGTGGTTCGTACGTTGGACTGTGTGCGGCCAGCAGTAACAGCCTGGTTGATCAGGCTCTGGTCCAACATGAGGCCTGGTCACAGACCGGGCCGCGGAGGCGTTGACCCCTGGAATTCTCTCCAGGTAAACTCCAAGTAAGCACAAGTATCATGGTGTACAATTCACTAGCACAAGTACCATGGTGTACAACTCACTAGCACAAGTACCATGGTGCACAACTCACTAGCACAAATACCATGGTGTACAACTCACCAGTACAAGTACCATGGTGAACAACTCACTAGCACAAGTACCATGGTGTACAACTCACTAGCACAAGTACCATGGTGTACAACTCACTAGCACAAGTACCATGATGTACAACTCACTAGCACAAGTACCATGATGTACAACTCACTAGCACAAATACCATGGTGTACAACTCACTAGCACAAATACCATGGTGTACAATTAACTAGCACAAGTACCATGATGTACAACTCACTAGCACAAGTACTCTGGTGTACAACTCACTAGCACAAGTACTCTGGTGTACAATTCACTTGCACAAGTACCATGGTGTACAACTCACTAGCACAAGTATCATGGTGTACAACTCACTAGCACTAGTACCATGGTGTACAACTCACAAGCACAAGTATCATGGTGTACAACTTACTAGCACTAGTACCATGGTGTATAATTCATTTTTCAGCATCTCAGCATAATTATCCATAAGGGAAATGTTTGCTGCGTACTGGGATCACATCCATTTTCCGAGGAGCTTAATGAGATTCATAGTATTTAATATTAATATGATGTAATACTGAATTTAGTTTCAACCTTTTAATAAATAATTCCTGACCTAATATATATATATATATATATATATATATATATGCTAGGAATTCGCAAGAGCAGGCGAAATATTCACAAACACTGATCTCTGGCCGACGGAGACTCGACCCTACGAACCTTGTGACAGGAACGCAGTGCTTTACCGACCGTACCACACTGGACCAATACCTTGGCATCCAGCTCACGCTGATGTTTGTGAATATTTCGCCTGCTCTTGCGAATTCCTAGCATTGTAAAAATCTCTAGTTGTGTCGATGCATGCAGGGGATGAGATGAAAAGCTGTAAGCCACCTGCCTGAAAGCTGGGTGCCTTGGATCAACGTCTAGCGGAGCTGGATGCCAAGGTATTGGTCCAGTGTGTACGGTCGGTAAAGCACTGCGTTCCTGTCACAAGGTTCGTAGGGTCGAGTCTCCGTCGGCCAGAGATCAGTGTTTGTATATATATATATATATATATATATATATATATATATATATATATATATATATATATATATATATATATATATATATATATATATACATACACACACATATATCTTAGTGTCTTTGGAACACTACCAAAGTTATCACCATTTGCGATGTCTTTTATTTTATAGTGGTATCCCCAGGAGGACTAATCCACTTTTTCTTCGGCTCTGGTAGTTCATGAAGTATCAACACCCACTGAGGCACAAGCTAAAAAAAACGTGTATCACACATGTACTCTATGGAGAGGAAAATGTTGAGGTTCCTGAGGACGCCATCAAAAGAACAAAGAAAAAAAACAGATGAAGAGACCTTCAGGAGTCCGCCGAGTGGACCCCAACAATTACAGATAAGATTAGCTTTAACATAAAATATAACGGGTCTTCAGGACTCCGCCGAGAGGACCAAGAAAAATATATTAAAATCTTGAGACATTCCACTGCTGACCTAAGAACATAAGAACATAAGAATGGAGGAACACTGCAGAAGGCCTACTGGCCCATACAAGGCAGGTCCATATCAAAACCACCACTACCTAAGAATTTACTCTCGTACTCACGACACCAACCCAGCCCCTCCCACTCATATATTTGTCCAATATCTTTTTAAAGCCACCCAAGCTCCTAGCCTCTATCACCCTACTCGGAAGATTGTTCCACGCATCTACAACTCTGTTCGAAAACCAGTACTTGCCTATGTCCTTTCTAAATCTAAATTTATCCAATTTAAATCCGTTATTTCTGGTTCTTACTTGGTTCGATATCCTCAGTATTTTATTAATATCTCATTTGTTTATGCCCTAGCTACACGCTAGTCACAGTCGCTCCTGCTAATCAAGAAGTGTCCTTACGATCCCCGCTGGGGAGGGGAATTTATACAAATAGCACCTCTACTCTTGCACGATGTCTGCTCATCGTGTCAAGATTAAGCCAAAACATGGTGTAATCAACGACTCCTCGAAACTAGCCCTTGCTTCAGCTGTAAAGACTTGCTTGCAGGTCAAATTTACAGCCATCCACTCACTCAAAGACTCCTTCTTAGTAGTCTGCACCGACGACCACGAAGCTTCAAAACTGACCGACGACAATGCTAATAAGACACTTAATGATCGCCAATTCACCATCTCCCCTTCACCCTCACTGCTGGCGAAACGTTCCGTTTTTGTGAAAAGACTGGACAAAATTATCACAACCCAACCGACAGAGGACCTGAAGACATCAATTGAAGAACAAAACTCCTGGGCTTCGATTGTTACATAACGAAAATTCCAAATGCAACATCAATGATCAAAGTAACATTCACAGACATCGAAATGGGGGACAGAGCAGTGTCAGACGGCCTGGCAATCTCATATTACCACATACATCCCGTAAATAGAACCAGAACGCTTCGCCCACATCTCTCCCTGCTGGAACTGTTATTCTTGTAATAATATTGGTAGAATTACCGACAATATGTTAAGTAAAAGGACACAATTGCAACTAATGTGACATTTTATTGTGACAACGTTTCGCTCTCCAGGAGCTTTCTCAAGCCGTTACAAGCGATATATGGACACAGTTGGTATATATATACTGTCAAGGTGAGGTGAAAAAACTAGTGGTGTTAGAAGTAGTAGTGATATAAGTAGTATTAGTAGTAGTAGTAGTAGTAGAAGTAATACAATAAGGTAGAACAATCAATATGCACATGAGTAAAAGGTGATAAAACAAATACTTGGGTAGTATAACAATAGGTTAGACAAATATTTCTGCTGGAGGTTGAAATATAGAATGCCAGTAGGAGTGTTCCACATCTACGATGTGCTAAATTAGCAGGAGAGACTATGTGATGGTAGGGTTTACTGTTTTCAGGAGGATTCTTGCTAAGACTTCAGAGATGGTGAAGCTGCCTTTGTTTTGTTTAATTGTGTTAGAAACAGAGATAAGTGCTGATTCAAGGCATTTTCGTCTACGGAAATTAGTTTCTTTGATTACTAGTCGGGAGTCTTTGAATTTCATGAGATGATTGTTGGAATTTCGGTGTTGTACGCAGGCGTTGTTCAGGTTATCGTTTCTGCATGCATTCATGTGTTCATTGATGCGTGTCTCGAGGTTTCTTGCTGTTTCTCCTACATAAATTCTGTCGCAGCCTCCACAGGGTATAACTCAGTAACGGTCCCAGATTTTCGCTTAGCAGATTACAATGGACTTAGAGAACACTTATCATCTGTGGACTGGGGTAATGAAGAGAGCTATCAATATGACAGTTTTCTGAACACTATACATGCTGCCCAAATAACATTTATCCCATATAAAGAAATTAGATCGAATAGAAATGACCCAAAATGGATGAATAATAGGCTCAAATATCTTTTAGGGCAGAAGAAAGGAATTTATAGGCGTATCAAAAGAGGTGAGGGTCATCTTATGAGTCAGTATATTGACATTAAGAGGGACGTTAAAAAGGGGATAAGAAAAGCTAAACGGGACTACGAAATTAATGTTGCTAGGGATTCGAAAACTAACCCAAAAAGTTTTTTCCAGGTGTATAGAACAAAAGTTAGAGATAAGATAGGTCCCCTTAAAAATAATTATGGGTATCTTACTGACAAAGAGAATGAAATGTGCTCTATTTTTAATAATTATTTTCTCTCGGTTTTCACTCAGGAAGACACAACAATGGGCCTGAAGAAGATAAATTATAAGAACATAAGAATGGAGGAACACTGCAGAAGGCCTACTGGCCCATACAAGGCAGGTCCTTATCAAAACCACCACTACCTAAGAATTTATTCCCGTACTCACGACACTAATCAAACCCAGCCCCTCCCACTCATATATTTGTCCAATCTCTTTTTAAATCCACCCAAGGTCCCAGCCTCTATCACCCCACTCGGAAGATTGTTCCACGCATCTACAACTCTGTTCGAAAACCAGTACTTGCCTATGTCCTTTCTAAATCTAAATTTATCCAATTTAAATCCGTTATTTCTGGTTCTTACTTGGTTCGATATCCTCAGTATTTTATTAATATCTCCTTTGTTTATACCCATCATCCACTTGTACACCTCGATGATATCTCCCCTCATTCTACGCCTCTCCAGAGAGTGGAGATTCAACGCTCTAAGTCTATCTTCATACGGGAGATTTCTTATACTGTAAATCATTTTAGTCATTCTTCTTTGTATGTTCTCCAATGAATCTATATCCATCCTGTAGTAAGGTGACCAAAACTGAGCTGCATAATCCAAATGAGGTCTCACTAGTGATGTATAGAGCTGTAAAATAACTTTTGGACTTCTGTTGCTTATACTTCTTGAAATAAATCCTAGTAATCTGTTAGCCTTATTGCGCACACTTAGGCACTGTTGTCTTGGCTTTAGATTTCTGCTTACCATGACTCCCAAGTCTTTTTCACATTCTGTATGATCAAGCTCTACTTCACCTAGTTTATAAATTCGAGGGATATTTTCATTACCAACGACTAGCACCTTACACTTGTCCACATTAAACTTCATCTGCCACTTTTCAGACCAAGACATTAATTTGTCCAAATCCTCCTGGAGTTCACTGGTATCCTGCTCAGAATGAATTATACGGCCTATTTTTGTATCATCAGCAAATTTACTCATGTCACTTGCAATTCCTTCATCAAGGTCATTTATGTAAATTATGAACAACAATGGGCCCAAAACTGATCCTTGTGGAACGCCACTAGTGACTAATCCCCATTCAGATTTGACCCCATTAATGGAAACTCTCTGCTTTCTATTGGTAAGCCATGCCTCTATCCATGCTAGAACTTTACCTCCTATACCATGACTGCCACCTTTCTTAAGAGTCTCTTGTAGGTACTCTATCGAAGGCCTTACTGAAATCCAAGTAAACTATATCATATTCTTTATCACTGTCTACTGCCTCAAATGTTTTATTGAAAAACGTCAGTAAATTTGTTAGGCAGGAACGACCTCTCGTGAACCCATGCTGAGATTCATTAATCAAATTATGTTCTTCAAGGTGACTTCTAATAATATCAGCTATAATTGATTCTAATAATTTGCCTACTATAGATGTGAGGCTTATTGGACGTAATTTGATGGAATTGACTTATCCCCTGATTTGAATATAGGAACTACATTAGCTATCTTCCACATCTCTGGCACAACACCAGTTAGGATGGACGTATTAAACACATTCATTAATGGCTGACTAAGTTCCATCTTACATTCTTTAAGTACCCTGGAAAACAACTCGTCGGGTCCCGGGGACTTATTTTGCTTCAGTTTATCTATCTGTTTGATAACTCATGTCCCTCGTGACAGTAATATTAGTTAACTTGAATTCTTCAGGAACTGAATAATTGTTAATTTCTGGAATCTCATTTACGTCTTCTTGTGTAAAGACTGACAAAAAATAGTCATTAAATAGAGAACACATTTCCAGTTCGTTATCCGTCAGCTGTCCATTCCCAATTTTCAGAGGACCTACCTTTTCCCTCACCTTCGTCCTATACACTTGAAAAGAACCCTTTTGGATTAGTCTTTGATTCATTAGCAACCTTAATCTCATAGTCACGTTTAGCCTTTCTAATCCCCTTTTTTACTTCTCTTTTCAATTGAACATATTGGTCAATAAGGTTAACATCTCCTCTTTTGATGCGCCTATAAATTCCTCTTTTCTCCCCTAATAGATGTTTTAGCCTCCTGTTAATCCATTTGGGATCGTTATCTTTGACCTAAATTCTCTCTGGGGAATAAATATACTCTGTGCACGTTGTACATTATTAAGAAAAATCATAAACGCAGATCCATCGTTATCGTTAGCTAGATTACCCCAGTCGAGTTAGACAGGTGTTCTCTAAGTCCATTATAGTCAGCGGAACGAAAATCAGGAACTTTTACCGTATTATCCCTATTCTCGTACTCCCAGGTAATATTAAAAGTAATGGATTTGTGATCCTGCGCCAAGCTCCTCAGTGATCTCCAGATTATTTACAAGGGTTTCTTTATTTGACAAGACTAGGTCGAGCAAATTATTACCTCTGGTAGGCTCCGTCACACACTGCTTCAGAAAACAGTCCTGAACTACTTCCATAAAGTCACTGGACTCCAGATTACCTGTCAAAGAAGTCCAGTCAATTTGACTAAAGTTAAAATCCCCTACTATCACTACGTTATTGTGTCTAGAAGCCCTAACAATTTCGTCCCAAAGAAGACTCCCTCTATCGTGTTCCAAGCCTGGAGGTCGGTATATTACACCTAGAATCTGTTTTCTTGACCCTCTAGAAACTCTACCCAAACAGATTCTGTTAATGATCCATCTATTTTTATTCCTTTTTTTTTGCAGAAATTTTTATATTTTCTAAATTCCCCGTTTAACCCCCCCTTTCCCCTTTTCCCATCTCAGGGGAAAAATTTAAAACCCCTGAATATGACCTCTGAAATATACCCCCACTCTTTATATTATACCACTTTCCCCTTTTTCAATGACATGGGGTTCCCCCAAAATGCTACAAACGTAATTCAATTTTTTTTCCCCTTTGACTTTGGGGAAAAAATCTTTGTATGTTTATAAAAAAACCCCTTTTTTCCCCTTTTTTTTTTAATTTCTGTTATTTTTCATTCCCCCGATTCTCGATTGCTTTATTTTTAAAATTTTGATATAAAAGGGAAAACAATATTCTATTTTTTTTTACCATTCCAAAACCCCCCTTCCCCCCTAACTAATCCGGGTTTTAAAAACCCCAAAACCCCCCAACGGCTGGCAAACCCCCCACCCTTTCCCCCGGATAAGTAAACCCCCCTCCGGGCAATTTTTTTCTTTTTGAATGGTCCCAGTTGCCCCAAAGAATGGGCTCATTATTTTTTTTTCCCAAAACCAGCAATTTTACCTTTTCTCGGGGCCCTTTTTTAAAAACCCCCCCCTTTTAAAAAAAACCCTAAAAGGGGGGGTCCCCCCCCTTTTTCCCCAATGGTGTCTTTTGCTGCCTTTTTCCCTTTTAAATAAATCCTCCCCTTCTCCCCTTTGGGTCTCATTTCCTCAGCACTGGGGAAAAAAGTGGGTTACCCCCTTACCTAGGTGTTTTTAAAACCTGCTAAAAAAGTCTTTCAGCCCCGGGAAAACAAACCCTCTTTTCCCCCTCCTATCTTTCAAACAGAAGGCCCTACCCCCTTTTTCTTGGCTATCCCCAACAAAAATTTTTTTTCCTTCATTGGTCCCGTTCTCGTGACTTTCCCCCTAATGACCCCCTTCGTCTGGTAGCACAAAAAGGGGTTCAGTTTCCCCGCAGTCTCTTTTTTTTGTCGTTTTTTCCCCTCCATTCCCCCCCTTTTTGATCTTGCCGTCCCATTCCCTTGATCCCCTGACCGGGGTTTCCCCCTTTTTTACCCGGACTTTTACAACAAGGGGGCTACTACCCCCCCCTCTTTTTTCTCCTAATCGCCTTCTCAAACCCTTTTCCCTCAATTCCTCCTTAAGCTGTGGGAAGTTGCTCAAAAGGGGGGATCCTGGTTCAGTCCCGGGAAAAAACCGTCTACACTGGTTTAAAAAGTCGGGGGTCTTTGGTTTCATGGGGGAATTTTGGGGGCCCTAAAAAATTTCCGGATGATCTTGGTGGGTTCTTCCCCCAAAATTCCGAAAATTTGTCCTGGTTTTTTGACAGGAATGTACATACATTCACCAAACCTTCACTGAGTTAATTTTTTCCTTTTTTCCCTCAAAAAAAATTTTAAAAAGGGGGGTTCAGATTTAATTCTCCCACAACCCCTCCCCCAAAAAAAATCATAATTTTTCTTGGCCAGGGGTTTTTTCCAACATTTCTAAAGTATTTGAAAAACTAACACTAGGTCCCATCACTTCCAGTACTTCATTTGGGGGGTAACAAGACTAAAACCCCAAAAAAACCCTGAACCAGTTTTTGCGGGGTCTACACTTTTTCCCCCGGAGGCTGGGAAAAAATGGAAACGGCAAGGGCCTCAAAACGCATCAATGAACCATTAATCTCGAAACGATTAAAAACAACGCCTGCTTTCAACACCGAAATTCCCCCAAAAAACATTTAAAAAATTTTTAAAAAGCCCCACTAGTAATCAAAGGGGAAACCAAATTTTTTTTTTTGACGCAAATGCCTTGAATCCCGCATTTTTCTGTTTTAGCCCAAATTTTAAAAAAAAAAAAGCGGTTTCCCCCTTTTGAAAAAATTAGCAAAAAACCTCCGAAAAAAGTAAACCCATGGTCTCTCCCGCTAATTTTAACACAAAAAATTTTTTTAAAGTGGAACACTCTAAGGGCCCCTTTTTTATTTTTTTCCTCCAACCGGGGAAAAATTTTTTTTAACCTATTGTTACCACCCCGGGGTTTTTTTTTTTCCCTTTTTCTCGTTTAAAAATTTATTTTTTCTACCTTTTGTATTACTCTTTTTTTCTATCACTAAAACCACCCTGGTATTTCACCTCCTTTTAGAAATATAAACCCCCTATGTCCATTTTTCCCTTGTTTTAAAAACAGAAAAACCCAGGCAAACGTT
>WNWK01011247.1:0-65526 GCA_009830355.1 Cherax destructor
TAGTTTAGTTAAAATTAAGACTGAATGAAGGGTGTGACTATCAGCATAATAAAGATAAGTTTAATGTAACTGTGATGCACATCTTTTAGGAATGTTACAGAGGCTGCTGAGTGGTGACAGTCAGTTTACAAGCAGGAGCAAAATCCTCTACAAATAGGGATGACCAGATATTTGAAGGCAGGAGAAAGGCAAGGTTTTTAATAGTGATAAGAAATTGGTACACCTACTAACGAACTTAGGAGAAAAGCATCTATTATATTCGTAAACGCAGAAGTGCGGCTATCAGGAAATATATCAGATTGCCTAGGCCTTAGCATCGGGCTTGGGGTAACATTTCATAATGCCAGGTTGTCATAAGCTAAATAAAAAAACAATGCTGCAGTAATTCATCAATGGAGATACTGCTAATATATGTTTAGAGGAGGATTAAGGGGTCGATGATAGAACGACCCATTCGAAAATAGTTGAGGGATGAAGAATTTTGAGGGTTGTAAGTACCATACTAGACGTGGAAAGTGTGTAATAAAAACAATCTTGGCTCATTGTACACATGACTTTCGAAAAGGGCAGTACAACCCTGGTGAAGGGAAAACCCTAGTGGATGAAATACAATTTACAAGGTATAAGAGGACTAGTGCTGTAGTGGAACTCTATCAATAGCTATAGTAAAGTCCATATAAAGTATCATATTCGTTACCATGAGTTACCTCCTCAAATACATTAGTAAAGAAAGTTAGTGAATTCGTGAGGCAGGATCGCTCCTTCGTAAAACCATGCTGAGATTCATTAATCAATTTATGTCTTTCAAAGTGGGTTCGAATAGCCTCGGCATTATTGATTCTGTCAGTCTATAATTCGAAGCTAAAGACCTTTCTCCTGCTGTGCAGATAGATACAACATTTGCCATTTTCCACTATACCAGTCTGAAAAGTGAGACTTCAGGGTATAGAAGGTTGATCGATTGATTGGAATTTTTTGGAAGTAGTTCAGGATTGTTCTTTGAAGCAGTTTGAGACAGAACTTACAAGGGAAAATAACCTGCTTGACTTAGTTATGCCAAACAAGGAAACCCTTGTTAACAATTTAGAAATTACAGAGGAACTCGGCACAAGCGACCACAAATCAATCACCTTTAGCATTGAATGGAAGTATGATAGTAGGGATGATTCAGTAACGGTCTCAGATTGTCGCTTAACAGATTACAATGGGCTTAGAGAACACTTGTCATCTGTTGACTGGGGTAACGAAGAGAGCTATCAATATGACAGCTTTCTAAACACTATACATGCTGCCCAAAGAACATTTGTCCCGAATAAAGAAATTAGATCGAATGAAAATGACCGACAAGATGAAATTAAGACACATGTGCAACATCTAGGTATCTTTATTGTGGACGTTTCGCCATCCAGTGGCTTTATCAATGCAAATTCTAGGACATAATTTGAAGACAGTAGAATTATATGCAGAAGATGAGGTAATCAGTCCCTCAGCATTGGTGCATTGTTGTTGGTGTGAATAGCACCGTCTGTCCTAGAATTTGTATTGATAAAGCCACTGAATGGCGAAACGTCTACAATAAAGATACCCAGATGTTGCACGTGTCTTAATTTCATCTTGTCGATATTGTATAACATCTTTGTACAACTTGTCAGACACTGCAACAGCATGGAATCTACTACTACAACTAATCCATTTCTTTGGCTATGACCTACTTCCACTGGGGAATCCCGCCTAACAGTGACTATGCCCTCGTTTGCTACACGTCCGCCAGCCTCCTTGCTTCTGCTCCAGAACCTCCACGACTAAGGTGCTCTTGATGATGGAAACGTTTCGCCACACAATGGCTTCATCAGTCCAATACAAAGTAGAAAGTTAACATAAGAATGGAGGAACACTGCAGAAGGCCTACTGGCCCATACAAGGCAGGTCCTTATCAAAACCACCACTACTTAAGAATTTATTCCCGTGCTCTCATATATTTGTCCAATCTCTTTTTAAAGCCACCCAAGGTCCTCGCCTCTATCACCCTACATAAGAACATAAGAATGGAGGAACACTGCAGAAGGCCTACTGGCCCATACAAGGCACGTCCTTATCAAAACCACCACTACCTAAGAATTTACTCCCGTACTCACGACACTATCCAAACCCAGCCCCTCCCACTCATATATTTGTCCAATCTCTTTTTAATGCCACCCAGGGTTCTAGCCTCTATCACCCTACTCGGAAGATTGTTCCACGCATCTACAACTCTGTTCGAAAACCAGTACTTGCCTATGTCCTTTCTAAATCTAAATTTATCCAATTTAAATCCGTTATTTCTCGTTCTTACTTGGTTCGATATCCTCAGTATTTTATTAATATCTCCTTTGTTTATGCCCATCATCCACTTGTACACCTCGATGATATCTCCCCTCATTCTACGTCTCTCCAGAGAGTGGAGATTCAACGCTCTAAGTCTATCTTCATACGGGAGATTTCTTATACTGTAAATCATTTTAGTCATTCTTCTTTGTATGTTCTCCAATGAATCTATATCCATCCTGTAGTAAGGAGACCAAAACTGAGCTGCATAATCCAAATGAGGTCTCACTAGTGATGTATAGAGCTGTAAAATAACTTTTGGACTTCTGTTGCTTATACTTCTTGAAATAAATCCTAGTAATCTGAAGAAGTATAAGCAACAGAAGTCCAAAAGTTATTTTACAGCTCTATACATCACTAGTGAGACCTCATTTGGATTATGCAGCTCAGTTTTGGTCTCCTTACTACAGGATGGATATAGATTCATTGGAGAACATACAAAGAAGAATGACTAAAATGAAGATTGTTCCACGCATCTACAACTCTGTTCGAAAACCAGTACTTGCCTATGTCCTTTCTAAATCTAAATTTATCCAATTTAAATCCGTTATTTCTGGTTCTTACTTGGATCGATATCCTCAGTATTTTATTAATATCTCCTTTGTTTATGCCCATCATCCACTTGTACACCTCGATGATATCTCCCCTCATTCTACGTCTCTCCAGAGAGTGGAGATTCAACGCTCTAAGTCTATCTTCATACGGGAGATTTCTTATACTGTAAATCAATTTAGTCATTCTTCTTTGTATGTTCTCCAATGAATCTATATCCATCCTGTAGTAAGGAGACCAAAACTGAGCTGCATAATCCAAATGAGGTCTCACTAGTGATGTATAGAGCTGTAAAATAACTTTTGGACTTCTGTTGCTTATACTTCTTGAAATAAATCCTAGTAATCTGTTAGCCTTATTGCGCACACTTAGGCACTGTTGTCTTGGCTTTAGATTTTTGCTTACAATGACTCCCAAGTTTTTTTCACATTCTGTATGATCAAGCTCTACTTCACCTAGTTTATAAATTCGAGGGATATTTTCATTACCAAGGACTAGTACCTTACAATTTTCCACATTGAACTTCATCTGCCACTTTTCAGACCAAGATATTAATTTGTCCAAAGTTGTAAGGAGAGGAGGAGTTTGAGGTAATCAGTCCCTCGGCCTGGAGTCGATGTGTTCAAGTCTCAGATTCTGCTCCTTCAATGGACCAGGTGCTTCGGCTCCCTCAGTTCCCTGGTGATGGACCAGGTGATTCTGCTCCTTCAACGGCCTGGTGATGGACCTGGTTCTTCGGCTCATTCAGTGCCCTGGTGATTGACCAGGTGCTTCGGCTCATTCAGTGCCCTGGTGAAGGACCAGGTGCTTCAGCTCCTTCAGTACCCTCTTTTATAGTGCCCTGATTATCAAAGCATATTCCATGGATGGAGTAGGTGCGTTGGGCAGGAGTTTTTGTTTGTGGGATTGGTTTTGGGTTTGAGGGGGAACTGCCTAGTGTGGACCAGTTGGCTTGCTGCAGTGTTCCTTATTTCTGTGTTCTTATGAGTGAGAGGGGTTGGATTTGAATGGGACTTGCACAATGGTTGGGGGGGGGTTGTCGTGGTTTGATCCTTGTTTGGCGATGGGGATGGGTTGGACAAATAGTTTTGTTGGTTGGTTGGTTTTGATGTGGACCTGTCAAGTATGGGCCAGTAGGCCTGTTGCAGTGTTCCTCCTTTTTTATGTTCTTATGTAATCCATCAATCTGAACACATCGACTCCGGGCTGAGGGACTGATTACCTCAAACTCCTCCTCTCCTTACAACTTTCTACTTTGAATTAGACTGATGAAGCCACTGTGTGGAGAAACGTTTCCACAATAAAGATACCCAAGTGTTGCATATATGTCTAATTTATCAACTTGTCGGTTTTGTGAACCATCCATCTACATACGGTTCTCTTCACACCAACTCCAACTCTGTATATAGTTCTACTGTCTGTCCTAGAATTTGTATTGATAAAGCCACTGGATGGCGAAACGACAATAAAGATACCCAGATGTTCCACATGTGATTTAAATGGGGTTAAATTCGAGTGGGGATCTGTAAAAAGTGGCCTGCCACAGGAATCAGTCTAAGACCCGTTGTTGTTTATAATATATATCAATGACCTTGATGAGGGAATTACTAGTGATATGTTGGGTATACTTCAGGATGAACATGTTTATAGAGAGGCCAAAGATATATCAGATCACTTTTTAGTTGTTGCTACAGTGAGAGTAAAATGTAGATGGGATACAAGGAGAATGGAAACAGCAAGTAAGAGAGAAGTGAAGGATTATAAACTAAAGGAAGAGGCGGTTAGGGTAAGATATAAACATCTGATGGAGGACTAGTGAGAGTATATGCAATGGAGTAGAAGAGATAACATAAGAATGGAGGAACACTGCAGAAGGGGTACTGGCCCATACAAGGCACGTCCTTATCAAAACCACCACTACCTAAGAATTTACTCCCGTACTCACGACACTATCCAAACCCAGCCCCTCCCACTCATATATTTGTCCAATCTCTTTTTAATGCCACCCAGGGTTCTAGCCTCTATCACCCTACTCGGAAGATTGTTCCACGCATCTACAACTCTGTTCGAAAACCAGTACTTGCCTATGTCCTTTCTAAATCTAAATTTATCCAATTTAAATCCGTTATTTCTGGTTCTTACTTGGTTCGATATCCTCAGGATTTTATTAATATTTCCTTTGTTTATGCCCATGTTGTTGTTGTTGTATGTTCGCCGGTACATCCGGCCCGGGTCTTCTCCAAATGGTGACCCGGCATTGGCCCCCTGGGTAGAGGGTGTCATCTTCTTCTTTCTTTCTCGCTGTGGCTCCCCATGATGGGGAGTGTCTTCTTGGTACTTCAGGCTGTGGTTCTACCTACATAGGAAGAAGAAGGATGGGGGATAAGAAAGAAGGAAGTGAGAGAAAGAATAGCTGTAGTGGGTAGTCTTGGTCGTCGTCGGGGTTCTCCGGCGTCGTCATCGAGGGGGCGGGTGGGTGGCTAGGACTGGGAGCAGTGTCTCCAAATCATGGGTGGCCAGGTAAACCAGCCGGGCTGCTTTGTCCTCGCTGGTCATATCCCCAGGTGCCATCGGGAAGTGCCTGCGGCGGATGGCCGTCGTCGCAGGACAGTCAAGCATATAGTGAACTAGAGGCTTTGGAACCATCCGGTTGCAGTGGCGGCAAAGCTCCTCACTCATGCGTTCGATGAGGCGCTTTGCAGTAGGGTAGCCGAGGCGCAGGCGGTGGACGCTGACTTGCAGCTCCCTGTTCAGTTTCCTCATGTTTGGTGGGGGCTCCCTACGTGTCGCTCTGTCATACCAGTGCCGGCTCCGAGATGCTCCTGGTGCTGGTAGTGGGCGTCTGGCTGCTGAAGCTGCCCCCAGGTGCACCTGCCTGCGGCTAATGGCAATTGTAGTCGCAGGTTGGGCCGCAAGTGTGGCAGACTTAGCCGCCCCATCCGCCGCATCATTCCCAGCAAGGTCGATGTGGCTTGGTATCCAATTGATTGTTGCTTGCCGGCCCTGCTTGTCAAGTGAATGTAGGTCTCTTCTGATGGCGGTGAGGAGCCGGATGTTATCCTTGGGCTTTCTATGCATGATGGCCTGTATCGCCGCCCTGGAGTCGACGTGGATGACTGGAGGTTGGTGGTGTTCCAGGAGCGCATGTTGGATGGCCCTCTGGATGGCATGGAGTTTTGCCTGTAGGATGCTGCAGTGGTCTGGGAGGCGCCAGCCGGCCGTTAGGGAGGAGTGATATATCCCGGAACCCGTGCGGCCGGCCTCGGGGTCTCTTGATCCATCAGTATAGTACACTGCACACCCGGGATGCTCCGCTGCAGCAATGCTTGCAGCTGCCCACCGCTGCAGCACGTGCTGTGGACAGTGACGCTTGCTGGCTGGCAGGTTTGCAAGGTGGATTACAACAGGTTCTGGTGCCCATGGCGGTGGCACGGTCGCATCCCTTGTCCTCGAGAAGCAGCATGGGCAGGAGCTCCTGTGTCACTTCCGCAGCCGTTTGTGACTAGATAAAGCCCACTGCGTGGGCGAAACGTTGTCAATAAAGGATCACATTATACTGCTTATGTGTTTATTTTTCCATTGTGTCGGTATTTTATACCATTTATTTCCAAGTAAAAGTCTGTTGAGTATACCTGGTAAAGTGTATGGTAGAGTTATTATTGAAAGAATTTAGAGTAAGACGGAGAGCAGGATAGCAGATGAACAAGGAGGCTTTAGCAATGGTAGGGGTGTGTAGACCAAGTGTTTGCAGTGAAACATATAGGTGAACAATATTTAGATAAGGGTAAAGAGGTGTTTGTGGCGAAACGTTTCATCAGTGAAGATACCCAAGTGTTGGAAAAATAAACACATAAGCAGTATAATGTGATCCTTTATTGACAACGTTTCGCCCACGCAGTGGGCTTTATCGAGTCACAGACAGATCTGTGACTCGATAAAGCCCACTGCGTGGGCGAAACGTTGTCAATAAAGGATCACATTATACTGCTTATGTGTTTATTTTTCCATTGTGTCGGTATTTTATACCATTTATTTCCATACCCAAGTGTTGCACATGTATCACCCAGATGTTGCATACGTGTCTAATTCTTCATCTTGTTGATACCTGAGGAACTGAAACAAAGGCTTGTGTAGCTTTGGGAAAAGGTTGGACAAATACATGGATGGAAATGGAGGCTTTAATAAGGACGTGCCTTGTATGGGCCAGTAGGTCTGCCGCAGAGCACTTCCAGTTTTATGTTCTTTTGATTTACCTTCAAGAAAAAATGTAGAAATAATTGATTCAAATAGGATAAGTCTAAATTTAGAAAGTAATGTTTTGGGAATAGAGTAGTCGATGAGTGGAACAGTCTGCCTAAAAGAGCTTTAAAAATAGGTTGGACAAATATAACAATGAGGAGGGTTGGCTTTGATTAGGACCAGCCAATCACGAGGACTCGAAGCAAACTTGTTTGTTGCGAATAACTAGTTTAATGAACACTTGTCAATGCTCAATAATAATTCACAGGGAGAAAGAAACTCAAAAGATTAATTGATCCTTATATGTCTGGTTGTATTTGAGAAGGACCTACCGAGTATGGGCAACAAGGTACCTCCCGTCCCTACGTCCCACCTCATCACTGGTAACTTATAAAAAGGCTTTGTAGTAGCGTTTCTCAAACAGAAGCTCAGCAAGATTCTTATTCACTGGAGGTGATCTAAGCAGCTATTGAAAAATGGAGATTTTATTGTACTTTGTTTTTTTCAGTGTCCCGTTAGTGTCCGGGCATTACTATAAAGAGACAAAATGTTCACCGATCACGCTGTACGTCCCCGCTACAAGCACTGTCTTCGACACTGTCAATAAATATGCCACCTCATCATTGGTGCAAAGTGACTACCAAGAAGTTGCAATTGACATTCCTTATTTTGAACGTTCGGTCTACGTTGACAAGGTTGCAATAACTGTCTTTCCTGAACCAAAGATCCTGACACAGACAGTTTACTTAACCTTTACTGACTACCAGAAAAAGGATGAGATTCTTCGAGAAACAAAGCTTGTGACCCAGTCTATTTACGTCTCCTTAACGAAAGTGATCACCGATGTCTCCACCATCACTCAGACAGCCCTTCATCCACACAGTATCACAGAAACTTCGACCCACGTCGTTCTGGAAACTACATTCAATGATAGGACCATCACGGAGACAAGATCTGAATATTTCACAGAGACAATACAGGTAACATCCATCCACACTGTCACCAAGCAGCAGACGGTTGCGCCCCTAGTAACACACACTGTGACCACTTCTGCAGAGCAGCCAGTCACATCTTTCATCACTATCACGGAATTTGTCTCTGTCACCTCCTGTTATGATGCAGAGACTAGCTACATTCATTAATTATACGTTGTTGTACATTCATAATAAATTTACGATTTAGTCTATTTCTATGAGTTTTCCTTATATTTGTTTTCATTATTTTTTTTACACCATACTGAGTACCTGGGAAAAGACTGAGCTCTTGACATCACCAGTGAGATACAAATGGTTTAAGATCATCTTGGTATATATAGGAAATAACAGCTGAATCCGTGAAGGCACGTTTCTTCAGTAAAGATTCCCATATGTTGCATAAGTGTCTAAATCTAAAGTTGTCTAATTTGAATCCATTATTGCGGGTTCTCTCTTGGTAAGGTATCTTCAAGACCTTATTTATATCCCCTTTAATAATACCCATCTTCCACTTAAATACTTCGATCAAGGGTGATGGACTGATTACTCGACTGAAGAAGCCTACTGTGTAGGCGAAACGTTTCGGAATAAAGTTGCCTAACTGTTGCCTATGTGTCTTACCTACCATACTTCGATCAAGTGTGATAAATGGTTTTTAAAAACGACAAGTTGATGAATTGAGACACGTTTCTTCAATAAAGATTCCCGTATATTGCATAAGTGTCTGGAAAAATAAACACATAAGCAGTATAATGTGATCCTTTATTGACAACGTTTCGCCCACGCAGTGGGCTTTATCGAGTCACAGACAGATCTACCTGGAAAATGAGCAACATGGAGATATATATAGGGTACAGTCAGGTGGAGAATGCTGGGTCATGTGGAGAAAGCTGCATGTGAGTCTTAAAAGTAGTGTGATAGTTAAACACTTTGTGTGACTTAAAGGACCTGCAGTGTACCATTCTTGAGTTCTAGGTGGGATAGCGTTGAAGAAGTTTCTTGGCTATCCAAGAATGGTACACTGCAGGTCCTTTAAGTCACACAAAGTGTTTAACTATCACACTACTTTTAAGACTGTCACATGCAGCTTTCTCTACCTGACCCAGCATTCTCCACCTTGCTGCTCATTTTCCAGGTAGATCTGTCTGTGACTCGATAAAGCCCACTGCGTGGGCGAAACGTTGTCAATAAAGGATCACATTATACTGCTTATGTGTTTATTTTTCCATTGTGTCGGTATTTTATACCATTTATTTGCATAAGTGTCTCAATTCTTCAACTTGTCTGTTTTAAAAACCATTTATCACACTTGATCGAAGTATGGTAGGTAAGACACATAGGCAACTTTATTCCGAAACGTTTCGCTTACACAGTAGGCTTCTTCAGTCGAGTACAGAAAGTAGGCAGGAGCAGTAGAGATGTGAAGACGATGTAAAAGATACCCACACTGATCAGCAAACTGAGTGATGAGGTCAGCAGACTGAGTATTCCATAACAGAAGCTAGAGGAACTAACTTCAGCAGACTGAGTAGAGAGAGACCCACAGGTCTGCAAGTAACGAAGCCAGCGAGGAACTTCAGCAGACTGAGTAACGTAGCAAGCGAGGAACTAAGTCCAGGCAGCCAGCCAGCTGGTGTAGTACTCAGTGAAGTCGTGGTAACTCTGATTGAGACAGGGTCATCAGGCCCGACATTGAGGGTGGTGACGTAACACTGGGTACTGCCACCAGTAACAACCGTTTAGCAGCACCTCAGTGGTCAGCCAACCACATCTCCTTTGATACCGGTCAGAGTACGCAACACCGACGAATGTGGATTGTCTACTGGGAATGTCACGAGCACCAAATAAGCATTGGCAGACGAGGGTGAGTTGACATCCCTTGAAACCTCTTTCTATATCAAAGGCCTCCCATTATCATTTACCCCTGGCACTCCAAACTTATGTACCTCACCCTCTATAACTGTTTCTCCCACTTTAGCATTCAGGACCCATAAAACAATTATTCTCTCACTTGGTTCAAAACTCCCTAAATACTCACTTATCATCTCCCTAAATACTCGCATAACATCTTTCAACACTCGTCTCCTTTCCAGGTGCATTAACACTTATTATAACCCACTGTTCGCATTCGACCCTTATTTTAATGCACTTAATCCTTGAATTTATACATTTATATTCCCTCTTCTCCTTCCATAACTGATCCTTCTATATTATTCATACCCCTTCCTTAGCTCAGATAATCCTGATCTAATCCCATTTATTTCTCCCCACTGAAACTTCCCTTCCTCCTTCAGCTTTGTTTCCCTTAGAGCCAGGACATCCAACTTCTTCTCATTCATAACATTAGCACTCATCTGTTTCTTATCATCTGCACTACATCCATGCACATTCAAACATCCCAACTTTATACAGTTTTTCTTATTATTATTTTTAGTAATTTATACAGGAGAGGTGGTTACTAGCCCATTGCTTCCGGCACTGTAGTTTCCTCTTAAGACACCTCACCCTGAGGAAAGATTCTTTTCCACTTTCTCGTGGAGATGAAAGAAAATATAATTCTAAAGAAAACTGAAGAAAATTCAGACGGTATAAATATGTACACGTATACCCATACGTGTACATATTTGTTGTGTGACTTAGATATGGGTTGAAGTAGCAAGATGTACCTGTTTTAAATAACAAAAAAGGCACAATACCGTGACTGGAACAATACACAAATAACCCACACATGGAAGAGAGGAGCTTACCACGACGTTTGGTCGACTTGGACCATTTACAAAGTCACACTTTGTAAATGGTCCAAGTCGGACCGAAACGTCGTCGTAAGCTCCTCTCTTGTATGTGCGGGTTATTTGTGTATTGTACCTGTTTTCTGAGTGTTTGTGAGACAGAAAGAAAAGACACCAGGAATCTTACCATTTTGTAAAACAATTACAGATTTCTTTTTCACATGCATTTGTCAGGAGGGTAGTACCTCCCTGGGTGGTTGCTGTCTACCAACCTATTATTATTCCTATAGTCATTAATCCTTGCATACTGTGCAATAGTCAAGGAAAGCTCAGTGTCAGGAAAGCCCATATATATATGGGGGCATGGAAACTATGGGTGTAGAAACGGCTTTATGTACCAATATATAGGATTTAAAGATGGTTAATATGCAAACATACGGATTATGACTTGTACCAAAAATAATGGGTCAGGAAATTTATATCTAATGCACTCTTATTTCTAAATAAATAATGTGCTTTTAAATAATTCATTTACACATTTCGTTAAACAATAATATAAGGAATTACCTCCTGTACTGAGAACTTGAGATTTCAAATATCGGTAATTAAGGGTGATAATAGTGGTGGTACCAGATGTTGTGGTTGAAGTTGTGGTGGAAGATGCTGTATATGACAGTGTACCTTACCTTAATGAAGGTGTCGTTTGGTGGTGGGAGTTTTGGATGTGGTAGTGGAGATGGTTGTAGTAGCAGTGGTGATGGTTGCTGCAGTAGCAATTGTTGTGGTGGTGGATGAAATTTAGCAAAACAGAGTAACATTCCTTTCTGAAGGAGATGGTTGTGGTAGTGGTGATGGAGGTATTGGTGGAGGTGATGGAGGTTGGTTGTCATGAGTAGTGAACGTGATGATGGGTAATGGTGGTAGGTGCCGAGTAGGATAGTATTGGAGCTGGTGATAGTGAAGGTGAACGCCGACCAAGACAGTAACATGCTTGATGCAATGTGTTGGTGATAGTTGAATTGCTAGATGTGGCCAGGCAGGACAGATTAACTTACCTTACTGAAACCCTTCGTGATACTTGAAGTAGCGGTGGTCATAGGAGTAACTGATATAGATGCTAGACAGAACAGCAAAAGGAGACAAACAATGACTTTCATTCCCTTCCATTCGCTCGTCTCCCTTCTACAGAAACCTCTCATTCTGACAAAAACAAAATATGCAAATTTAAAATTCATGTATTGCAGGTAAGTTAATTAGATTTGTAGCCTGCCGACTACACAAGGGTCATTAAGGCTTTAAGGGTGCATGTATGTATATGCATATATGTGCATATATGTGTGTGTGTGTGTGTGTGTGTGTGTGTGTCGTGCCGAATAGGTAAAATTGGTCAATTAACAAGAACTCATTTAAAATTAAGTTCTTTCTAAAAATTTCTCTTATACATTTAAAGATATATATTTTTTAATTTAAGTTAATGTAAAAAATATTAATTTTGTAACAAAAGTACCTTAGAAAACTTACCTAACTTTATCATAACAAGCGCAATTTAATTTAGCCTACTCCTACTAAATATATTTTAGATAAGTTTACAATAATTTAATAATAAACAAACAATGAAATATGTATATTTTTTTCGTTATGTTCAAAATGATTTTTTGCGAAATTATTGCATACACAAATTTTCACTTGCCTTATTCGGCAAGAAGAGCCGAAATCGCAAGTTTTACCTATCCGGCATGATATGTATGTACTCACCTATTTGTACTCACCTACTTGTGGTTGCAGGGGTCGAGACTCAGCTCCTGGCCCCGCCTCTTCACTGATCGCTACTAGGTCCTCTCTCTCCCTGCTCCATGAGCTTTATCATACCTCGTCTTAAAGCTATGTATGGTTCCTGCCTCCACTACCTCACTTTCCAGACTATTCCACTTTCTGACAACTCTGTGACTGAAGAAATATTTCCTAACATCCCTTTGACTCATCTGAGTCTTCAACTTCCAATTGTGACCCCTTGTTTCTGTGTCCCATCTCTGGAACATCCTGTCTCTATCCACCTTATCTATTCCTCGCAATATTTTGTATGTCGTTATCATGTCTCCCCTAACCCTCCTGTCCTCCAACGTCGTCAGGCCTATTTCCCTTAACCTTTCATCGTAGGACATTTCCCTTAGCTCTGGAACTAGCCTTGTTGCAAACCTTTGCACTTTCTCTAATTTCTTGACGTGCTTGACCAGGTGTGGATTCCAAACTGGTGCTGCATACTCCAGTATGGGCCTGACGTACACGGTGTACAGTGGCTTGAACGATTCCTTAGTGAGGTATTGGAACGCTATTCTCAGGTTTTCTGCAGCAGTTACCTGGATGATGTGTGCTTCCGGAGACGTGCTCGGTTTTATACTCACCCCAAGATGTTTCTCACTGAGTGAGGTTTGCAGTATTTGGCCACCTAGCCTATACTCTGTCTGCGGTCTTCTTTGCTCTTCCCCTATTTTCATGACTTTGCATTTAGCTGGGTTAAATTCAAGTAGCCAGTTGCTGGATCACGTGTCAAGCCTGTCCAGGTCTCTTTGTAGCCCTGCCTGGTCCTCATCTGATTTAATTCTTCTCATTAACTTCACATGTGTGTGTGTGTGTGTAATTTAAATAACCATAATTAGCCACAGTTGTAATAACTATATGTTAGGAACAACTAGACTAGATTACGTTAGTATTATTAAACATTTTTGATTTGTAACATTCTTCATGCAACATTTTATTTTAATGTTGTTTACATATCTCTTGAGATATTTATTATAAAATTGTCTTATCTTTTATAAGACCTTAAACTTTACCTGTTACAGCTAACTTCACACGCTGAACTGTATCTACTGTTACACGTTGGTCTTAAATCAACTACTGTCAGATGATGTGCTGAAGGTGTGTGTTGGTGCTGTGCTGGTACCATCAACACTGAGCCAGGCCGGAGTGTTGGTGCTGTGCTGGTACCATCAACACTGAGCCAGGCCGGAGCACCATTACCACAAGAAACTAAACGCTCGTGTCAAAAGAGATTGCCAGATGCGGTGATCTCTCTCAGTGACCTGATGATGTTCTGTACTCAGGTAACCTGGTGAGTAATGTAGTCGAGTGATTAAGTAGTGATGTGTGGCACCCAGTGGTGATGTGTGGCACCCAGTGGTGAGGCGAGGCATTAAGTGGTGAGGCGAGGCATTAAGTGGTGAGGCGAGGCATTAAGTGGTGTAGTGAAGCACCAACTTGTGTAGTGAATTACTGGGGAGTGAAGTGAGGCATTAAGGATGTATTGATGCAGCATTCATGTATTGTACTGAAGTACCAGGTGTAGTGAAGTGCTGCTACCTGCCGAAACAACTAGTTTATTATGCACTCTCTATCCATTATGCAGACAGCGAAAGTGCAAATGGGTACAGTCTTTTCCCTTAGAAGTAGACCACTAATTACAAACTTACCTAATTACTAACATAAAAATTAATATTTTTATCCATTACAAACATACAGTCTCAAAAGTTCTGGTATTTGATTTTCACTATTAAATATCTTGCCATATCATATAGGTTATTATAGTCACATATATTCAGTATGTCATCTAAGTTGCAAGACTATCAAAGGTACTTGCATCTAGTATATTTTCATCTGTTTATATTGCAAGTTGGATTTTAAATGTGCTTATCAACGTTCTCATTATCGTAATGAATTTTAAGTGTACTTCAGCTTCTAGCTCCATTCCTAGATCATTATAAAGGTTATATTCAGTTTTTGTAATAAAATCTGTCTCACTTCCGTAAGCAAGGAGCAGAGGAACTTTATGTAGGATAGTGAAATTTTTTTTTTTCTTGTCTGGGGAAGTAAGGATGGAATCACACCACTAACGAGAAAGTAACAAGATCACTAGACTGCGAGATGTTGTTGCTGGTAGACTAAGTAAGGCTAGGTTATAAGTATCTCTGGCAGTATATGTTGTTTGGAGATATCAATGACATAAAAAGTGTGGACAGAGACAGGGCCATAAAGTATTATATTTCTGAGTGTCCAAACATCCAACCTTTCAGAGACACCTCCATGCAAGACATGGCAAATTATTTCATTGTTAATGATACTATATCTGAAATCTTGAGGTTGTATTCACATTTTGCATTGACTAGATGAACTAACTTTTGTTATAGACATTCCAAAACAGGTATGACCATTTTTTAGTGATAATAATTTATATTTCTTTTAGAATATTTTCCATACTGTATTATATACATCAATTATATATGGTAACTGTAAAATATCAAACGACTAATATTTAATTCTAATGATATAACAATGTCCAGTTGTGTCTGACAAAGACCCATTGTGACCTCTGTTATCCTGTTTTGGAGAGAGTGCTTACAGAATGGTCATGGGATGTACAATAAAGTAGCCACTCAGGCGGCACAACTACGGAGAATGGTTACCCACCTACGTAGCAGCACATGATCCAGTTGACACGATAACACACACTTGAATATACTATATACGGAACCCTTCACATGTCTTATATTCTGATGTCGTGTGTGTGTGTACTCACCTACTTGTGGTTGTAAGGGTCGATTCACAGCTCCTGGCCCCGCCTCTTCACACACACTGTATGTGTGTGTGTGTGTTAAACTTGTAAATTAGTTATACGGATAGAGCATTCTGTACCAGGGATAAGAATGAAAGAAAGAGTGTGGGTTTCCTTGGATCAGGTATGGGTGCTGTAGTTAACAGTTTTGGTTAAATATTGAATGTGCATAAGTGTTCACAATAAAACTAATTGAATTCTTGGCTTCGTTTAAAAAAGTATAAATATCATTATATTGTTGGTATAGCATTCTGACAAGTACATGATAGGAGACATTTATGTAAAATTGATATTTTTAGCATGGCGTTTTGCCATTCAGTGACTTTTTTCAATTCTGTGCAGAAATAATGAACTGGAGAAAGTGGAAGATGAGGCAATAATCCCTTAATCTTGATAGAAGGAGATCAGGAGAGGGAGAAGAATGAATGCCAGAAAATAGATGCAGCAGTTAAAGGCCTCTTCACAGAGGGGCGGGGCACACTGGCTAGCAACACACATCATACCTAGATATTTCAACTTTACGTAACTTTGGGAAGGTCTCATTAACATTATGTTGTTTAGTTTTGGTCTCTATATTACAAAATGGATATACGTACATGTGCAGGAAAATGTATAGAAAAAGGATGACGAAGTTGATCTGATGTATTAGAAACCTCTTCGACGATAGGCAATGAATTTACATTCTCTGGAAGGATGTAGATTTTGGGAAGATATAAAAGAAGTGCAAAAAACGAAAACAGGATTAAATAAAGAAGACATATATATTAACGCTGAAAATATCTGGCCAAGACAGGATGTTCAGCAATGTATTATGTTTGGACAATTTAAGGAACTTCGTATAGAAAGGATTTAGGGAAGTTTGATTAATAATAGTAATAATAATAATAATAATAATAATACTAGTAGTAGAAGTAATAATAATAATCTTTAATTCTACAAGTACATGATACAACTTATACAGACCATAGCTGACATCAGTGACATAGAAAGCACCTGGTTATGCAGAGCATTTCGGACAACTTAGGTTAATTTTCTCCCAAGGATGCGACTATTAACAGTCGACTAACACCCAAATACCTATTTACTGCTAGGCGAACACGGATAGCAGGTGTCTTCAGGAAATATGCCCAAATGTTTTCACACGTAGCGGAGATCGAACCACAGTCCTCAATGTGTGAGCTTAGTGTGCTTCCAACCGAAGAAGAAAGAGACTGCTGCTATTCAAGATTGATGGATTGACAACATAGACTCAAGGTTGACCTGACCTGTACTTAGCTTGAGACCTGACCTGTACTTAGCTCTGTGAAGACGTGTCTTGTGTGCTCTGTGAATCTGAACAAGATGTCCTCTCTTGAGCTACTCTATCAGCAGCTGAAGGAAGAACTGAGGGTAGCTAAGCTTAAGATACAGCGACTGACTGAGGAAAACAAGAGGATTCGTAGTAATCCAGGTTCCTCCAAGAAAGGAACCTGGACAGTAGCTGGAACGCATGGGACAAAGTTAAGGTTCAAGAGGACGGATGGAGAGGTAGAATCACCGAAGATCCAGGAAACTGTTGTGGAAACATCGAACCTATTCTCCGTGTTACCAGATGAATGTGGGTCGACTACTGGGAACATCACGACGAACGACACCAAGGAAGGTAAGAACATTGTTCTTGTTGGAGATAGTCAGATTAGGTACATGGATAGGGCCTTCTGCTTGAAAGATAGAAGTAGGAGACAGAGGGTTTGCTTTCCTGGGGCTGGGATGGAGGATATTGTTAGCCGTCTGGACGACATCATGAGAGGTAATGGGAGCAATCCTATTATCTGTCTCAGTGCTGGAGGCAACGATGTTGGCAGACGTAGGAGTGAGGACCTGACTAGCAGGTTTAGGTCAGCAATAGACATAATTAGGAAAAAGGGTGGGAACCCTGTCATATGTGGTAGTTTGCCAAGGAGAGGAGTTGGAAATGAATGGTTGTCCAGGGCAATTGGTGTCAATTGCTGGCTGGGCAAATACTGTAAGGAAAATGCAGTAACAATCATTGACAACTGGGACCTCTTCTATGGCAGAAATGACATGTATGCCAGAGATGGGGTTCACATATTTAGGTCTGGGGTTGGGGCACTGGCAACTGCAGTGGAGGGAGCTGTTAGGGCTTTAAACTAGGAAACGTTAGTGGTATGGGTTATGGGGGAAAAACAGTGAAGTCCCAGTGTAGTAATATTATGAATTCTAGGAGAACTAGTAATAGGCAGAATAAGGTGGATATTGGAAAGTCAGTGGCACTAGGTGACAAGGACTGTAATAGGTATAGTGGAAAAACAGAAATGAGCAGTAAGGGTAAAGAGAAAGGAGGTTCTTTATATGTATATTACACTAGGTGGCCCGGTGGTCTGGTGGCTAGAGCTCTCGCTTCACACACGGAGGGCCCGGGTTCGATTCCCGGCGGGTGGAAACATTTCGACGTGTTTCCTTACACCTGTTGTCATGTTCACCTAGCAGCAAATAGGTACCTGGGAGTTAGTCGACTAGTGTGGGTCGCATCCTGGGGGACAAGATTAAGGACCCCAATGGAAATAAGACAGACAGTCCTCGATGACGCACTGACTTTCTTGGGTTATCCTGGGTGGCTAACCCTCCGGGATTAAAAATCCGAAGAAATCTTATCTTTTCTTATCTTAATAGTCGTAGTGCTAGAAATAAGATGGGCGAGTTGAGATTAGTTGCTACTGCGGGTAATATTGATGTTTTTCCAATAACTGAGACGTGGTTTAATATGAAAAATCGGGACATGCCTGGCGAATGTCACATCCAGGGTTTTAAATTGTTCCAAGTAGACAGAAGTATCGGGAAGGGGGGTGGGGTGGCACTCTATGTCCGTGATCATTTAAATTGTTGCATAAAAACGGGCATAAAGTCTGAAATAATACATACAGAGTCTGTCTGGATAGAATTTTTAGAGGGGTGTGAAAAATTGATTTTAGGCGTGATATACCGTCCTCCAGACTTAGATAGGGAACAAGGAAGACTATTCTGGGAGGAAATTGTTAAGGCCACAAGGCACGATAACGTAGTAATTCTAGGGGACTTTAACTTTAGTCAGATTGATTGGAATTTCTTGACAGGGAATTTTGAATCTAACGACTTTTTAGAAGTAGTTCAGGATTGTTTTTTGAAGCAGTTTGTGACAGAACCTACAAGGGGAAATAACCTACTTGACTTGGTTCTGGCAAACAAGGAATCCCTTGTTAATAATTTAGAAATTACAGAGGAACTTGGCACAAGCGACCACAAGTCAATTACCTTCAGCATTGAATGGATGTATGGTAGTAGGGATAATTCAGTAACAGTCCCAGACTTTCGCTTAGCAGATTATAATGGGCTTAGAGAACACTTATCAACTGTGGACTGGGGTAACGAAGAGAGCTATCAATATGACAGCTTTCTTAACACTATACAGGCTGCAAAAAAAAAACATTTATCCCATATAAAGAAATTAGATCAAGTAGAAAGGACCCAAAATGGATGAATAATAGACTCAAATATCTTTTAGGGCAGAAGAAAGGAATTTATAGGCGCATAAATAGAGGTGATGGTCATCTTATAAATCAGTATACTGACATTAAGAGGGACATTAAAAAGGGTATAATAAAAGCTAAACGAGACTATGAAATTAAAGTTGCTAGGGATTCAAAAACTAACCCAAAAAGTTTTTTCCAGGTTTATAGAACAAAAGTTAGGGATAAGATAGGTCCCCTTAAAAATAACTCTGGGCATCTTACTGACAAGGAGAATGATATGTGGTCTATTTTTAATAATTATTTTCTCTCGGTTTTCACACAGGAAGACACTAATAATATCCTAGTAATTAATTTTTATAGTGGCCCTGAAGAAGATAAATTATGTAATATCACAGTCACTAGCGAAATGGTTATGAAACAAGTAGACCGACTGAAACAAAATAAATCGCCGGGTCCTGATGAGCTTTTTGCAAGGGTTCTTAAGGAATGCAAAATGGAACTCTGTGAAACAATATCTAACATTTTTAATTTATCTCTTCAAACAGGTGTAGTGTCTGATATGTGGAATATGGCTAATGTAATTCCTATTTTTAAAGCAGGGGACAAGTCACTACCGTCAAATTACCGCCCAATAAGCCTGACCTCAATTGTATGCAAATTACTAGAGTCAATTATAGCTGATATTATTAGAAGCCATCTAGATAACCATAATTCGATTAATGATACTCAGCATGGATTCACGAGGGGCAGTTCCTGCCTATCTAATTTATTAACCTTCTTTAGTAAAGCTTTTGAGGCTGTTGATCATGATAAAGAATTCGATATTGTCTATTTAGATTTTAGTAAGGCTTTTGATAGAGTACCGCACCAGAGACTGTTAAAGAAAGTGGCAGCTCATGGTATTTGGGGAAAAGTGTTGTCATGGATCGAGTTATGGCTCACCAATAGGAAGCAGAGAGTGTGCATAAATGGGGTTAAATCCGAGTGGGGATCTGTAACAAGTGGTGTTCCACAGGGATCAGTCTTAGGCCAGTTGTTGTTTATAATATATATCAATGACCTTGAGGGAATTACCAGTGATATGAGCAAATTCGCCGACGACACGAAGATAGGTAGGATAATTTATTCAAACGTAGATGTCAGGGAACTTCAGGACGATTTAGACAAACTCAATTCCTGGTCAGAAAAGTAGCAGATGCAGTTCAATGTAGATAAATGCAAGGTTCTGAAGCTCGGGAGTGTCCATAACCCAAGCACTTATAAGTTAAATAACGTAGAACTTAGCCATACAGATTGCGAAAAGAACTTGGGGGTTATGGTAAGCAGCAACCTTAAACCAAGACAGCAATGCCTAAGCGTACGTAATAGGGCAAACAGATTACTGGGATTTATATGAAGAAGTGTAAGCAACAGAAGTCCAGAGGTTATATTACAGCTTTATACATTGTTAGTAAGGCCTCATCTAGATTATGCAGCTCAGTTCTTGTCTCCATATTCTAGAATGGATATTAATTCGTTAGAAAACATTCAGCGTAGAATGACTAAATTAATACATAGCATTAGAAATCTTCCGTATGAAGAAAGATTGAAGACCCTAAAATTACATTCACTTGTAAGACAAAGAATGAGGGGAGACATGATCGAGGTATACAAGTGGAAAATGGGTATTAACAAAAGGGATATAAATAAGGTCTTGAGGATATCTCTCCAAGAGCGAACCTGCAATATGGATTCAAATTAGATAAGTTTAGATTTAGAAAGGATATAGGAAAGTATTGGTTTGGAAATAGGGTAGTTGATGAGTGGAACAGTCTGCCTAGTAGGGTTATTGAAGCAAGGACCTTGGGTAGTTTCAAATTTAGGTTGGATAAATTCATGAGTGAGAGGGGTTGGATTTGAGTGGGAATTGCACATGAGTAAATAGAATTATCAAAGCTTATTTCTTGGGTAGCATTGAATATTTGCAAATATTCTGTTAGTGGGATGGAATGTGAAAGACTTGCCTAGTATGGGCCAACAGGCCTGCTGCAGTGTTCCTCCTTTCTTATGTTCTTATGTTCTTAGTTGTCTACGAGTGCAACAAATTCCCAAGTACCATCATTAATGCAAGAACTTTAGGTAGCCTTAGACAAAGGGTTGACGGGTACTTAAGTGAGTGTGGTTGTGTTTGACCTGGACCTGTTTACTATGAGTTAATAGATTTACTGCAGTCCTCCGCTGTTCTTATGTTCTAAATACTCTTATGTTTTGGAGGAAGATGGCGGTACGGCTGGATGCTCTTCCTTGATCTTTTACTCATTGTATCTTCATGTCTGAGGATTTCTGAAAAAGAGAAAGTGAAACTTTTCAGGGAGACAGATGGTGTGACCCACTAGACAGCTAATTTTGACTTAACGTAAATTTTTTCTAAGAATGTCATTGCATGTTTTGTACCGCGTAACCCAGGGACATGTATCATTTAGTTGTTCTACATATCAAAACATATATTTAGCACAATTATTTTTTACCTCGTGTGAGATCTTTAAAAGTATTTGTATTTTTTAAATACGTCGGCCGTTTCCCACCGAGGCAGGGTGACCCAAAAAGAAAGAAAAACCCAATAAGAAAGAAAAAAATTTCATCATCATTCAACACTTTCACCATCACTCATACATAATCACTGTCTTTGCAGAGGCGCTCGGATACGACAGTTTAGATGTCCCTCCAAACTGCCAATATCCTAAACCCCTCCTTTGAAGTACATGCATTGTACTTCCCATTTCCAGGACTCAAGTCCGGCTAACCGGTTTCCGTGAATCCCTTCACAAAATATTACTCGTCAGGTCCCAAAAACCATTCGTCTCCATTCACTCCCAACAAGCTCACGCACGCTTGCTGAAAGTCCAAGCCCCTCGCCCACAAAACCTCCTTTACCCCCTCCCTTCAACCTTTTCAGGGACGACCCCTACCCCGCCTTCCTTCCCCAACAGATTTATACGCTTTCCAAGTCATTCTACTTTGTTCCATTCTCTCTAAATGACCAAACCACCTCAACAACCCCTCTTCAGCCCTCTGACTAATATTTTTAGTAACTCCACACCTCCTCCTAATTTCCACAAAACGAATTCTCTGCATAATATGTACACCACTTATTAATTGATGCACACTGCCTGGAGCAGTGTGCATCAATTAATGGATAAGTAAATGACATCTTACAGTCATCTGCATAGGCATGGAATTATGGGTTGAAGAAAGTTATTGAAGTAAACTTTCCGTGATGAATTAGACAAATGTGTTACATTTGTTAGTGTTAGTGTGACTTTGTAAATGGTCCAAGTCGGGCCGAAACGTCATCGTAAGCTCCTCTCTTTTATATGTGCGGGTTGTGTGTGAAATGTGTTACATCTGGGTTTTTTCTTGTAATGATACCCATATGTCGCACAAGTGATTTTAATTCATATTGATGTAAACTTTCTATAACAATGGACCAAGCACACTTCCCTGAGGAACATTGGTACGTACTGAATGTCTTGTTGACTCTTTCCCATTGAGAGCTACTCTCAGAGATCTACCTTTAATGTAATCACTGAAGAAATGTTGTGCAGAGTCAGAACCTTCAAATGTATCCACTTTTGCAGAGTCCTTGGTACCATACTGGGTCGGAAACACCAGCAATATCAAGTGATACAACATAGCTGAACTTAGATTCATCCAGCCATTGGTGCCATATAGTGGAGAGGTTTAACTGTTCAGTTGCAGAGCGACCTTTCTGACACCATATTGATGGTCACAAAGTAGCGAGAGCTAGTCGAAAAATATTGCTATTTGCTTAAAGATTATTGTCTCCAGAATTTTGCCATTGATTGACAGGGGCTGTCACTTATCAGTTTCTGCTGATTTCATCTCCTCTCTTTGTTATTTTTTTTTGTGAGCATGGACTATATTTGCCTCTTTCCACATAGGTCATTTACACTATGGTAGGCAGTGCTGATGGATGCGAGTTAGAGATGATGCTAGCTGGTTGCACATCTACTCAGCAGTCTTGGGTACCTCATCTGAGCCCACAGCTTTTTCTTGGTCCAGGGATTTAATGAAGTGTACTTCATCCTCCCTTATTGACACTTTTGTAACAGTTCCTGCGGCTAGCAAAATAGATTCCCTAACTGGATCAGGGTCTTCCATCGGGGCAGCAATGTTTTCGGTAAACAGGTCAGCTTTATCTTGATTGCTATGTCATTCTCAAAATACCGTTAAGCCTCTCATCTTATCCGTGTATACTCGTTTCTGGCTCTGTGGCTCAATTCCTTGCTTTCCCGAGTTCTTTGTCATCTATACTTTTTTCTATTCTCTAGAACAATTAGCTTTGGCCTCTCTTCACTTCTTGCCAAGCCATGGGCTCACTTTGTTCTATTGCACCTGGGTACGAACTTCCTCAGCCTTCCTGCACTTACCGTAAATATACTCCATTATCTCAGTTATGTCTGTCCCTCTACTTTTCTTTCCCACTTCACCTCATACAGGCATTGACTCATGCCTGTGTGTTCCCTTTTAATTTTGGCTTTTACAACCTTCCCGTGCTAATTCTCTCTCCACTGTTACTTCCACTAGGTATTCGAAACTTAGGTCACTATATCCCATATTTCAGAACCACTCAAGGTGAATACAAGGTCCAGCCTAGCTGGTAAATCGTTCTCTCTCTCTCTGGTTGAATCCCTAACAAGTTGGTTAGTGAAGCATTCCATTACCACATCCAGCATCTTAGCCCTCCAGGTTTGTGATCCGCATGTGGTTGAAGTCTCCCATGACTAGTAGTTTTGCCTTCTTCATGTGAGCTCTTCTGGCCACCTCATATAGTGTATCAGTGTGGAAAATTTTGAATTTTCTTAAATTTAGCATGTGTAAATTTGAATGAAACAATAATTGTGTATAAAAATATGATGCTGATTTGACCCTTTCGAGAAATTTCGAGTGAGGAGAGGGGTGTAGGACAGCTGCTGAGTGACATGGACAGGGGAGACACCATTGGTAATTTGTGGGCACTGGTTGTCGTGGAAAATTCTGCTAATAATCCGGTGTCTTCTGAGCCAAATTCGGGGGGTTCGGCCAGAATTTGTAATTAGAAACCCTTGTTAATGTCCCCTGCTGAAGAATTGGGACAGAAAATTTGCGGGACCTCAAGAATTACGTGTGAATGGCGGAAGATAAGGGATACAGCCATCACTCACAGGGAAGTAAGCCATTAGTCCTTGCATTTAGTAGTAATACAAATTTCTTATGTGTACCCAGCAAACCTAATCATATACAATCCACAATTTTAATTTACCAGAGTAGCTGGTTTAAATATTGTAATTATTAATTTAATGTCAGGTCCAGCTTTTTGTGAGAGTGGTGAAGAAGTGGGCATCGAGGGAGTTACAATTCAGCGACCTACTTTGACTTAAGTCCCACTAATCTCACCCAAATTACCTGCATGTAATAATTCAGGTAATACCGTGTTACCCTCATGCAGATAATTTACTCACATAATAATTCTTTCCCTAGAAAGTCTAGGGAAAGAATGGATTTGTCAGTTAAAAATAAGAGAGGAGAGTTATTAAATGGAGTTTTAGAGGTATCGGGAAGATGGAGGGAATATTTTGAGGAATTGTTAAATGTTGATGAAGACAGGGAAGCTGTGATTTCGTGTATAGGGCAAGGAGGAATAACATCTTATAGGAGTGAAAAATAACCAGTTGTGAGTGTGGGGGAAGTTCGTGAGGCAGAGAGTAGAATGAAAAGGGGTAAAGCAGCTGGGATTGATGGGATAAAGATAGAAATGTTAAAGGCAGGTGGGGATATAGTTTTAGAGTGGTTAGTGTTTTTATTTAATAAATGTATGGAAGAAGGTAAGGTACCTAGGGATTGGCAGAAAGCATGCATAGTTCCTTTGTATAAAGGCAAAGGGGACAAAAGAGAGTGTAAAAATTATAGGGGAATAAGTCTGTAGAGTATACCTGGTTAAGTGTATGGTAGAGTTATTATTGAAAGAATTTAGAGAAAGACGGAGAGCAGGATAGCAGATGAACAAGGAGGCTTTAGCAAGGGTAGGGGGTGTAGACCAAGTGTTTGCAGTGAAACATATATATATATAAAAAATATATATATATAATATTATATATATATATTATGAACAATATTTAGATAAGGGTAAAGAGTGTTTGTGGCATTTATGGATTTGGAAAAGGCATATGATAGGGTGGATAGGGGGCAATGTGGCAGATGTTGCAAATGTATGGAATAGGAGGTAGGTTATTGAAAGTGGTGAAAGGTTTTTACGAGGATAGTGAGGCTCAGGTTAGAGTGTGTAGGAGAGAGGGAGATTATTTCCCAGTAAAAGTAGCATTAGACAGGGATGTGTGATGTCACCTGGAATTTACCGGGAGAGAGTTTCAGGGGTCAACGCCCCTGCGGCCCGGTCTGTGACCAGGCCTCATGTTGGATCTGAGCCTGATCAACCAGGCTGTTACTGCTGGCCGCATGCAGTCCAACGTACGAACCACAGCCAGGGGTCTATTGGTAATCCCCCTTATGTATGCTGGGAGGCATTTGAACAGTCTTGGGCTCCTGACACTTATTGTGTTGTCTCTCACCGTGCTAGTGACACCCCTGCTTTTCATTGGGGGGATGTTACATCGTCTGCCGAGTCTTTTGCTTTCGTAGGGAGTGACACTCGTGTGCAAGTTTGGTACTTATCCCTCTAGGATTTTCCAAGTGTATATAATAATGTATTTCTCCCGCCTGCGTTCCAGGGAGTACAGGTTTAGGAACTTCAAGCATTCCCAGTAACTGAGGTGGTTTATTGCAGTTATGCGTGCCGTGAAGGTTCTCTGTACATTTTCTAGTTCAGCAATTTCACCTGCCTTGAAAGGTACAGTTAGTGTGCAGCCTAGATAGAACAAGCGACCTCAAAAGTGTCAACATGGGCTTGACATCCCTGGTTTTTAAGGTTCTCATTATCCATCCTGTCATTTTTCTGGCAGTGTTATGGTCCTTGAAGGTGAGATCCTCCGTCATGATCACTCCCAGGTCTTTGACATTAGTTTTTCGCTCTATTGTGTGGTTGGAATTTGTTTTATTCTCCGATGAGATTTTAATTTCCTCACGTTTTCCATATCGGAGTAATTGAAATTTCTCATCATTGAACTTCATATTGTTTTCTGCAACCCATTTAAAGATTTGGTTGATGTCTGCTTGGAGTCTTGCAGTGTCTTCAACAGTGGACACTGTCATGCAGATTCGGGTGTCATCTGCAAAGGAAGACACGGCACTGTGGCTGATATCCCTGTCTATGTCCAATATAAGGATGAGGAACAGGATGGGAGCAAGTACTGTGCCTTGTGGAACAGAGCTTTTCACCGTAGCTGCCTCAGACTTTACTCTGTTGACTACTACTCTGTGTGTTCTATTTGTTAGGAAATTATAGATCCATCTACCAACCTTTCCTGTTATTCCTTTATCACGCATTTTGTGTGCTATTACACCATGGTCACACTTGTCAAAGGCTTTTGCAAAGTCTGTGTATTTAACATCTGCATTCTGTTTGTAGTGGAGGGAAGGCGGGGTAGGGGTCGGTCTAAAAAAGGTTGGAGGAGGCTGTAAAGGAGGTTTTGTGTGTGAGGGGCTTGGACTTCCAGCAAGCGTGCGTAAGCGTGTTAAATATGAGTGAATGGAGTCAAATGGTTTTTATGACTTGACGTGCTGTTGGATTGTATGCAAGGTAACATTTATGAAGGGTTTCAGGGAAACCGGCAGGCCGGACTTGATTCCTGGAGATGGGAAGTACAGTGCCGGCACTCTGAAGGAGGGGTGTTAATGTTGCAGTTTTGTAGCTATAGTGTAAGCGCGCCTCTGGCAAGACAGTGATGGAGTGAATGATAATGAAAGGTTTTCTTTGTCAGGCCACCCTGCCTTGGTGGGAAACGGCATATGTGTTAATAAAAAAAAAAAGGTTTTCATATTAATAAAATTGTTTATCTTAATATGTTATTGTTGATTTTTCTATCATTTAATTTCCATAAGGAGGAACCAGCCTTATCAAATACTCTTTGAGGGTCTGATAGGGCTGATGAACCTTCACACTGTATATTATCACCACCTTGGGATCTCCCAGTCATCTGCTTCCCCTCTGTTCATTCCCGCCATCTCTCAAGAATTTACTGGTTTCTGGTACGCAGTTCTACTAATTTGTTACCTCGGTCTTTCCTCAAAATCTAATATCCAGTCGGGAAGCTCACATCTGTTATTATCTCCACGATATTTCTCTGTGAAAGCTATAATGTCTAGTGATGTCTCCATTATTCGTTCATAGCACTCCTCATTCTTATTTGTTATTCCATCTACACTGATGTACCATACATATAATTTCCTTTCCGTTACTATGTTCCGATTTGTGGTTTCCTGGATTCCTAGTCCTTGCCCATGGGTGGGGATGGGGGTGAAAGGGGTTGATGTGAGTTGGAGGTATGGGAGAGGGTCCTGGAGGGGTTCAGAATCCAAGATGTAGACAGGAATGAGGAAGTTGGGATGAGAGGGACTCAGGGTTTGGCATGCACTGGGGTGAAGGGACAATTGTGATGAAGGTATTTGTGCTGGGGGAATGGGGGATTGTGAGTGTGGGAAAGAGGTAGAGCATGGTCTGTTTTGGGTTATTGTGTTTGGGAGGGATGGGGTTAGGGCTTAAAGGAGTCTGTGGGTGAGTGAGCCAGGTGGTCAGCTGGAGGCTGAGCTTACATGACTGTCAAAGCAAGCTCTGCTTCTCCTTCCTGCCTCTCAACAGCTGCCATTCCTTCCCTGTACTGTCCTGGTCAACGCACACCAGGTGCTATTTTTCTGTGTCTTTTGCTCATGAATTCCACTGCATGATCCTGTTTTGTGCAGCTACTGTTGTGATGATCAATTTACTTGGAGTCTTTTTCCCCTCGAGTTCTTTCAAAGTCTCTGAAAATTTGTCACCTGAGACACTTCAGTCTTCTCATCAATTAGTCTGGAGATATCATTAAATTCATGTTCCTCCTCCTGTCGCATTTCATCATTTCAGTCTTCAGAAGCCTGTGAATAATCAGCGACGTGTGAAGCCCATGATGACCAACCCTATCTGTAATGCTTGTGCCATAAAACATTATGGTAATATTCAGTGTCTGACAACCAAGCCTGATATTAATAATCACGATACCTGATCACTTGCCGGATGTTAATAACTACGAGGCTGTGGCATTAAGTTAGGTATTAAAATTGACAGTGCTTGCCTACTGAGCTAGTGTCAATATTTAACATGTGCCTGGCGGCTGTCATATCCGTGAGGGCTACATTGTTTACTCTCATCAAGAGATATTTCAGTTAAGCAAATAAATCTTGTCTATATGAACGTTGCATAAATTAAAACTGAAAGAAAACAAGTCATCTTATTTGATGAATTAATTCTTTCTGTCTCATATATTAAGGAAAACTAACTGACTTCCCTGCTGCTTTCGTCAGCAATAACTGTATATCACTACAGGAGACAAGTAGACAGTAGACCTTTGCTACCTGGCGAACTCTTTAGTAGAGATTGCAACACACACACACACGCCCCGGTGGCTTGGTGGCTAAAGCTCTCGCTTCACTCACGGAGGGCCCGAGTTCAATTCCCGGCGGGGTGGAAACATATCGATGTGTTTCCTTACACACACACACACACACACACACACACACACACACACACATACAACAGGCCTAGTGTCTAATCGACATGTGCCTAGGACAAAATGGTAACTAACTAACTAACACAGTAGAGTTACAAGTGGAGGGGGAAGCAGGAAGGGCTGGACGAATGAAACCAAACTACAAGAAAGGGGACTATGTTTGCATGAAGAACTTCCTGAATGTGGTTCAGTGGGACAGAGAACTGGCAGGCAAATCAGTTAACGAGATAATGAAATATGTGACAACAATATGCAAGGAAGCTGAGGAGATGTACCCAAAGGTAACCGGAATAATGAATAAAACAGGATGAGCCCTTGGTTCACCCAAAGGTGCAGAGAGGCCAAAACCAAGTGGAAGAAGTATAGAAGGCAAAGGACCCAGGAGAATAAGGAGAGCAGTCGTAGAGCCAGAAATGAATATGCACAGGTAAGAAGGGAGGCCCAACGACAATATAAAAATGACATAGCAGCGATAGCCAAATCTGACCCAAAGGTGTTATACAGCCACATCAGGAGGAAAACAACAATCAAGGACCAGGTGATCAGGCTAAGGAAGGAAGGAGGAGGGATCACAAGAAACGACTGCGAAGTATGTGAGGAACTCAACATGAGATTCAAAGAAGTGTTCACAGAGGAGACAGAAGGGACTCCAGGAAGACAGAGGTGGGGTACACCACCAAATGTTGGACATAATACATGCAACCGAGGAAGAAGTGAAGAGGCTGCTGAGTGAGCTAGATACCTCAAAGGCGATGGGGCCGGACAACATCTCTCCATGGGTCCTGAGAGAGGGGCAGAGGCGCTATATTTTACTACTAACAACAATATTCAACACATCTATGGAAACAGGGAGACTGCCTGAGGTATGGAAGACAGCAAATGTAGTCCTAATTTTTAAAAAGGAGAAAGACATGAGACACTAAATTACAGACCAGTGTCACTGACATGTATAGTATGCAAAGTCATGGAGAAGATTATCATGAGAAGAGTGGTTTAACACCTAGAAAGGAATGAGCTTATCAATGACGACAAACACGGTTTCAGGGATGGAAAATCCTGGAGTTCTATGACAGGGTGACAGCAGTAAGACTAGAGAGAGGGGTGGGTAGATTGCATTTTCTTGGACTGTAAGAAGGCGTTTGACACAGTTCCACACAAGAGATTAGTGCAAAAGCTGAAGGACCAGGCAGGGATAACAGGGAAGGCACTCCAATGGATTAGGAAATACCTGTCAGGAAGACAGCAGCGAGTCATGGTATGTGGCGAGGTGTCAGAGTGGGCGCCGGTGACGAGTGGGGTTCCACAGGGGTCAGTCCTAGGACCGGTGCTGTTTCTGGTATTTGTGAACGACATGACGGAAGGAATAGACTCCGAAGTGTCCCTGTTTGCAGATGATGTGAAGTTGATGAAAATAATTCAATCGGACGAGGACCAGGCAGAATTACAAAGGGATCTGGACAGGCTGCAAGCCTGGTCCAGCAATTGGCTCCTGGAGTTCAACCCCATCAAGTGCAAAGTCATGAAGATTGGGGAAGGGCAAAGAAGACCGCAGACGGAGTACAGTCTAGGGGGCCAGAGACTGCAAACCTCAATCAAGGAAAAAGATCTTGGGGTGAGTATAACACTAGGCACATCAACCAAATAACTGCTGCAGCATACGGGCGCCTAGCAAACCTAAGAACAGCATTCTGACATCTTAATAAAGAATCGTTCAGGACCTTGTACACTGTGTATGTTAGGCCCTTACTGGAGTATGCAGCACCAGTTTCAAATCCACACCTAGCCAAGCATGTAAAGAAGCTAGAGAAAGTGTAAAGGTTTGCAACAAGACTAGTCCCGGAGCTAAGGGGTATGTCCTACGAGGAGAGGTTAAGAGAAATCGACCTGACGACACTGGAGGACAGGAGAGATAGGGGGGACATGATAACGACATATAAAATACTGAGAGGAATTGACAATGTGGACAGAGACAGAATGTTCCAGAGATGGGACATAGCAACAAGGGGACACAGTTGGAAGTTGAAGACTCAAATGAATCACAGGGATGTTAGGAAGTATTTCTTCAGTCACAGAGTGGTCGGGAAGTGGAATAGTTTGGGAAGCGATGTAGTGGAGGCAGGTTCTATTCGTAGCTTTAAGAAGAGGTATGATAAAGCTCATGGCGCAGGGAGAGTGACCCAGTAGCGGCCAGTGAAGAGGCGGGGCCAGAAGCTTTGACTCGACCCCTGCAACCACAACTAGGTGAGTACAACTAGGTGAGTACACACACACACACAAGACACTGGATGACATAAGGGTTAGGGGATACATGATAGCGACATAGAAAATATTGCGAGGAATTGACAAGATGGACAGAGACAGGATGTTCCAGAGATGGGACACAGAAACAAGGGGTCACAATTGGAAGCTGAAGACTCAGACGAGTCAAAGGGATGTTAGGAAGTATTTCTTCAGTCTGAGAGTTGTCAGGAAGAGGAATAGTCTGGAAAGTGATGTATTGGAGGCAGTAACCATACATAATTTTAAGACGAGGTTTGACAAGCTCATGGAGCAGGGAGAGAGAAGTCCTAGTAGAGATCAATGAAGAGGCGGGGCCAGGAGCTGTGTCTCGACCCCTGCAACCACAAATAGGTGAGTATACTCACACACCCAGGTGCTGAAAATTTGACATTTTCTTAAAATTAGGCCTCAGATTAACGAAATTCTTGTCTAGACTATTAAGTCTTTTTTTTTATGAGACCATTTAAGACGCATTTTCACGGGTTTGCAGATGAAATATGGATAATTATTGATGAGAGAGGTTAATGACACTTAAGATTTTGCTTTTTCCTTCATGCAAAGGAATCATGTGATAATGTTGACATAATTACCGACAATATGCTACGTTTAAGAACAAACATGTGCAACTAATATTACATTTTATTGTGGCAACATTTTGGTCTCCACGATTATTGTCAGGTTGTTATAAACAATACTAGGACACAGCACCTGTGAGTGTGTGTGTGTGTACTCACCTGGTTGTGGTTGCACGGGTTGAATCATAGCTCCTGGTTCCACCTCTTCGCTGGTCTCTACTAAGTCCACTCTCTCCCTTCTCCATGAGCTTCATCGAAATTCTTCCTAGAGCCGTGCATGGAACCTCCCTTCACTACATCACTCTCCAGAGTGTTTCACTTCCTGACAACTCTATTACTGAAGAAATGCTTCCTAACATCCCTGCGACTCATCTGAGTTTACAACTTCAAGCTGTGACCCAGAAACATTTAGTCGCTATCCACCTTGTCAAATCCTCTCTGTATGTGTCGTTATCATGTCCCCCTATCCTCCTGTCCTCCAGTGTTGTCAGGTTGATTTCTCCTAACTTCTTCTCATAGGGCATACTCCTTAGCTCCGGGACTAGTGTTGTTACAAACCTTTGCACTTTCTTTAATTTCATGAAGTGTTTGACGAGGTGTGGGTTCCATACTGGTGCTGCATACTCCAGTATGGGCCTGACGTACGCATATACAGTTTCTTTAATGAATCTTTACTTAGATGTTGAAATGCTATTGTTAGGTTTACCAAGTGCCAGTATGATGTGCCGTTATTTGGTTGATGTGCGCCTCAGATATGCTCGGTATGATGCTCACCCCAAGATCCTTTTCCTTAAGTGAGTTTTGCAGTCTTTGACCTCATCGGCTGTACATCCATCTATGGTCTTCTTTGTCATTCCCCAAACTTCATGACTTTGCATTTGCTGGGAGCCATTTGTCGGACCAGGTTTGCAGCCTGTCCGGAACTTCTTGTAGGCTTACCTGATCCTTGCCCACATGTATTCTCCTCATTAGCCTCACATCGTCTGTGAACAGGGACACCTCTTGACTCTATCCCTTCTTGCATGTTATTCACATATACTAGAAAGAGCACCAAACCTAGGACTGACCCTTGTGGAACCCCACTCGATACATTCACTTACTCTGGCACCTCGGAACTTACCCTTTGTTTCTTTCCTGTCTGGTATTCCCTGATCCACCTCAGTACTCTCCCTGCTATTCCTGCCTCTGCTCCTCTAGGTTTTTAACCAGTGTCTTGTGTGATACTGTACTGAAAGCCTTCATACAGTCCAAGAAGATGCAGTGTACCCATCCCTCTCTGTTTCATTATCGCAGAACTCCAGTACGTTTGTGATGCAGGATTTTCCTTCCCTGAAGCCGTGCTGGTTGTCATTTATGAGCCCGTTCCTTTCTAGGTGCTCCACCACTCTTCTCCTGATAATCTTCTCCATAACTTTACATACTATACATTTCAGCGACAGAAATCTGTAGTTTAATAATTCCTGTCTAATTTTTGTTGTCTTCCACACCTCAGGCAGTTACCCTGTTTAAATAGATTTATTGAAGAGTGTTGTTAGTGGCACACATAGTACATCGCTCCGTCTCTCAAGACCCACGGAGAGATGTTATCTGGGCCCATCGCCTTCGAGGTATGAAAGAGTGGGAGAGAGCTAGTTCAACTAGCAGTTTCTTCACCTCCTCCTCGTTTGTGTACAGTGTGTCCAGCATTTGCTGATGCACCCTACTCCCTCTGTTAGTTTGAAGCGTCTTTGTCTTCACTGTGAATACCTCTTTGAATCTTGAACTTATTTCTTTACATAATTCCTAGTCTCTCCCTGTGAGCTCCCTCCTTATCCATGCATATTCATTTCTGGCTCTTCGGCTCAACTCTTTGCATTCCCGAGTCCTTTGCCTTCTATACTTTTTCCATACTCTAGCTCACTTTATTTTGGCCCCTCCACACCTCCGGGTAAGCCATGGGATCACTCTCGTCTTACCATTGTTTCTGTTTCTGTTGCATGAATTTCTCCTCTGCCTCCCTGCACTTTGCGGTCACCTGTTCCATCATTTCGTTAACTGTCTTTCCATCTAGCTTCTTACCACACTGCACATTATGCAGGAATTGCCTAATACTTAAATAGTCTTTTTTTTTTCTCCCGTCCTTCTCGTACTACTTTACTTTTCTTGTTAATTATACTATGTATTCGAAACTTAGGACCACATAATCACTAGCGCCTAGAGACGTTTCTTGTGGGAGTTTCCCTATGTCTGAACTGTTCAAGGTGAATACAAAGTCCAGCATGGCTCGTTCATTTTCTCTCTCTCTCTGGTTGTGTCCCTAACATGTTGGTACATTAGGCTTTCCAGTACCACCTCCAGTATTTTTGCTTTCCACGTCTCTGATCCCCCATGTGACTCCAGATTTTCCCAGTCTATTTCTTTTGGCTAAAATCTTCCATGTAAGTAACTTTGCCCTTCTTATCTGGGCCCGTCTGGCCACCTCGGCTATTGTGGCAACCATCGATATGTTGTTCTCATCGTATTCTTGTCTTGGTCTCCTGCTGTTCGGTGGCAGGTTGTACATCACTGATTTCACTTTTGGAACACCAGTTAGAAGGGTTCCTTTGTAGTCAACTGCTTCACTTCTGACTAGTCCTCCCATTTCTTCAAAACTCCATTGGTCTTCGATGAGCAGTGCGACTCCTCCTTCCTCTCTGTTACCCCTGTCTATGCTCAGAATCTGATGCTCAGACTGGAAGATTGCATTTGTTGTCTCTGTGAGTGCTATGATGTCCGGGGATGCCTCAGTGATTCTTTCCTGCCACTCATCACTCTTTTTTCTTATTCCATCTGAGTTGGTGTACTATACCTTAGGCTTCTTTTCCAGAACTGTATTCAGGGAGGGGATGGGTTAGTACAGGCTGAGGGTGTGACAGACAGATATTATGGTAGCCTGGTGTTTTGGTGGTATTAATGCTAGGGGGGGTGGAGACTGGGTGTGGAAAAAAATCACTTCCCCATCAACTTCTTACACATAAGAAATCAGAGGGGCTCCAATACCATGGTGTTAGGATTTATGTTGGGAACTCTGCTCTCAACATTTTTAACATGTATGCTCCTGCTGATAAGTATAATTACTTGGAGCTCCCAACTTGTGCTCAGTCTGAAGCTACTCTTATTATTGGAGATTATAATGCCAGACACAAAAGCATTGGAAACTCACAGTTTGGCAATCGTAATGGTAAACAACTGTTGTCACTCATAAATAGTCATGATAATGTGCAAATTGTAGGTGACCTTGAACCCACACATATCTATGGAGGCGTCCTTGATCTGTGTCTTAGCTTCAACATTACTTCTGCCAGCTGTGAGTCTTCCATTGTAACAGATATATCATCAGATCATTTCCCTTGGCTAACCTCTCTAGATGTTGGTAATACTTTCCTCCCTGGTGGGATATTCAAACGGAAACGTTTTAATGTTTCTCCTGATCAACATGATGACTTTGTCGCACATGTGACAGAATGGTATAATTCATATGAGTGTTCCTCTGTTGAGACTTTAAACAATGACCTTGTGAACAGTATTCAGAACTACTTAGAACCGCCATTGAAACCTCCTGGTACTCTGAACCCAAATAACTTCCATAATAATCATACCTCCTATGGCCAATTGGCACAGATGCAGCTCTGTTGCCATTATAGAGAAGTACAGCCTTTAAACTTCTATTAGAAGAATCAATGAAGAGTCTCCATTCATCTGTTCTGTATGACATCCCCATGTGTTTAATAAGGCCAGAAATATCTGAAGAGAAAACTAAAAATTCCTCTTTGTCAAAGAACTGAGTGAATTCCGCTTCACGATGACGGTATCAAGCGAATGTTGTTCCAGGAGCTAGAAGCCTGTGTTGCTTCAGTCTAGAGCCAAGTAACTGTGCACTTTCTTTTGGAAGGTTAAGGTCTCTCACCAAGTCATTGAGCTCAACTTGGTTGAGCTCAATGTAGAGGGAGCTTACTGATGCAACTCTTGCAAGCTTTGTGAGTTGCAAATGGTTTGTCCTGGTCTCCAAGTTTGCAGCCAAATTAAGCAAAGTAGCAGCGCTTCAATAAAGGAGTAATGTTGCTCCGGGAATCAGAAGGTGTGAATTGCCCGCAGACATAGCAAAATATATCTGGCGAATTTATACAGCCTCTAGACATATTAATAATCTGAAAATAAAGAAAAATATATTAGATTTAACATTTAAGTAAACATAAGGTAAGCATTTTAATTGGTAATATACCACTTTCTCATTTACTTATGTTATACGAAAAGAGAAAAAGTAACGTTTCCGTATAACTTGACAACCTGATTTGAAAGAGATGAATAAAAAAACAATGAATCACTATTTTCTATATATATACCGAAAAAGATACCATAGAGTCAATAAAAAAAATCATGCAGACCACTGATATAGATTCTTTTGTACTGGTTAAACTATTTGTTATGCTCATGATAGGCCATAACCCCAATTGGAAGTGAAATTTTGTCTATCGTGCCGACCTACCACAGAGTAATTAATCAAGAGGGATTAAAAGTCAAACATTGTCATTTAATGTCATTCAAACTAACTTTCGGTAGCTTTTGAAATGGGTTGGACAGGTGCTAGTGTGACGGGTTGGACAGGTGCTAGTGTGACGGGTTGGACAGGTGCTAGTGTGACGGGTTGGACAGGTGCTAGTGTGACGGGTTGGACAGGTGCTAGTGTGACGGGTTGGATAAAGATGGCTTCACGTGGGACGGTGTCTCTCAGTAGCTACAGTCTTCTATTTGCCAAAAATTATGATTTTACATGCAAAATTAGTGAACATCTAAATCGTTGATGGAGGGAGAAAAAGAGAGGAAGAGAGGAGATAGAGTGAGTGAGAGAGAGGGAGGTAGGTAGGTAGGTAGGGAGGGAAGGAGATAGGTATTTGTGTGTACTCACCTAATTGTACTCACCTAATTGTGGTTGCAGGGGTCGAGACTCAGCTCCTGGCCCCGCCTCTTAGCTGTCCGCTACTGGGTCTCTGCTCTCCCTGCTCCATGAGCTTCATCATACCTCGTCTTAAAACTATGTATGGTTCCTGCCTCCACTATATCTTTCTCTAGACTATTCCACTTCCTGACTACTCTGTGGCTGAAGAAATGCTTCCTAACATCCCTTTGACTCATCTGAGTCTTCAGCTTCCAGTTGTGTCCCCTTGTTTCTGTGTTCCCTCTCTGGAACATCCTGTCACTATCTACCTTGTCGATTCCTGCAGTATTTTGTATGTCGTTATCATGTCTCCTCTAACCCTTCTGTCCTCCAGTGTTCTTAGTCCTATTTCCCTCAACCTTTCTTCATAGGGCAGTCTCCTGAGTTGTGGAACTAGCCTTGTCGCAAACCTTTGCACTTTCTCTAATTTCTTGACGTGCTTGACCAGGTGTGGGTTCCAGACTGGTGCTGCATACTCTAGTATGGGCCTGACGTACACGGTGTACAGTGTCTTGAACGATTCCTTGTTAAGGTAACGGAACACTAATCTTAGGTTTGCCAGTCGCCCATATGCTGCTTCAGTTATCTGGTTGATGTGTGCTTCCGGAGACGTGCTTGGCGTTATACTCACCCAAAGGTCTTTCTCCTTTGATGAGGTTTGTAGCCTTTGTCCACCTAGCCTGTACTCTGTCAGCGGTCTTGTTTGCCCTTCTCCGATCATCATGACTTTGCATTTGGTGGGGTTAAATTCGAGAAGCCAGTTGCTAGACCAGATGTCGAGCTTGTCCAGGTCTGTTTGCAGCCCTGCCTGGTCCTCTTCCGATGTGATTCTCCCTGCGGTACACCGCTCGTCACAGGCGCCCACTGTGATACCTCATCACGCACCATGACCCGTTGTTGCCTCCCTGTGAGGTGTACTCACCTAATTACTCACGTAATTGTGGTTGCAGGGGACGAGACTCAGCTCCTGGCCCCGCCTCTTCGCTGTCCGCTACTTGGTCTCTGCTCTCCCTGCTCCATGAGCTTTATCATACCTTGTCTTAAAACTATGTATGGTTTCCGCCTCCACTATATCGTTCGCTAGACTATTCCACTTCCTAACTACTCTATGGCTGAAGAAGTGCTTCCTAACATCCCTTTGACTCATCTGAGTCTTCAGCTTCCAGTTGTGTCCCCTTGTTTCTGTGTTCCTCTCTGGAACATCCTGTCACTATCTACTTTGTCGTTTCCCCTGCAGTATTTGTATGTCGTTATCATGTGTCCTCTAACCCTTCTGTCCTCCAGTGTGTGTGTGTGTGTACTCACCTAATTACACTCTGCTCCATGAGCTTTATCATTCCTCGTCTTAAAGCTATGTATGGTTCCTGCCTTCACTACATTACTTGCTAGACTATTACTTGCTAGACTACTCTATGGCTGAAGAAATACTTCCTAAAATCCCTTTGACTTATCTGAGTCTTCAACTTCCCATTGTGACCCCTTGTTTCTGTGTTCCCTCTCTGGAACATCCTGTCTCTATTCACCTTGTCTATTCCCCGCAGTATTTTGTATGTCGTTATCATGTCTCCCCTAACCCTCCTGTCCTCCAGTGTTGTCAGGCCGATTTCCTTTAACCTTTCTTCGTAGGACATTCCCCTTAGCTCTGGAACTAGTCTTGTCGCAAACCTTTGCACTTTCTCTAATTTCTTGACGTGCTTGACCAGGTACGGGTTCCAAACTGGCGCTGCATACTCTAGTATGGGCCTAACGTACACGGTGTACAGTGTCTTGAACGATTCCTTACTAAGGTATCGGAACTCTATTCTCAGGTTTGCCAGTCGCCCATATGCTGCAGCAGTTATCTGGTTGATGTGTGCTTTCGGAGACGTGCTTGGTGTTATACTCACCCCAAGATCTTTCTCCTTGAGCGAGGTTTGAAATCTTTGGCCACCTAGCCTATACTCTGTTAGCGGTCTTCTTTGTCCTTCCCCGATCTTCAAGACTTTGCATTTGGCGGGGTTAAATTCGAGAAGCCAGTTGCTGGACCAGGTGTCCAGCATGTCCAGGTCTTTTTGAAGTCCTGCCTGATCCTCATCTGATTTAATTCTCCTCATTAATTAACTTCACATCGTCTGCGAACAGAGACACTTCTGAGTCTATCCCGTCCGTCAAGTCATTCACATATACCAAGAATAGCACTGATCCTAGGACTGACCCCTGTGGGACCCCGCTCGTCACAGGCGCCCACTGTGATACCTCATCACGCACCATGACCCGTTGTTGCCGTCCGCTACTGGGTCTCTGCTCTCCCTGCTCCATGAGCTCTATCATACCTCGTCTTAAAACTATGTATGGTTCCTGCCTCCACTATATCTTTCTCTAGACTATTCCACTTCATGACTACTCTGTGGCTGAAGAAATGCTTCCTAACATCCCTTTGACTCATCTGAGTCTTCAGCTTCCAGTTGTGTTCCCTTGTTTCTGTGTTCCCTCTCTGGAACCTCCTGTCCCTGTCTACCTTGTCGATTCCCCGCAGTATTTTGTATGTCGTTATCATGTCTCCTCTGACTCTTCTTTCCTCCAGTGTTGTTAGTCCTATTTCCCTCAATCTTTCTTCATAGGACAGACCCCTGAGTTGTGGAACTAGCCTTGTCGCAAACCTTTGCACTTTCTCTAGTTTCTTTACGTGCTTGACCAGGTGTGGGTTCCAGACTGGTGCTGCATATTCTAGTATGGGCCTGACGTACACGGTGTACAGTGTCTTGAACGATTCCTTGTTTAGGTAACGGAACGCTAATCTTAGGTTTGCCAGTCGCCCATATGCTGCCGCAGTTATCTGGTTGATGTGTGCCTCCGGAGACGTACTTGGCGTTATACTCACCCCAAGGTCTTTCTGTGTGTGTGTGTGTTTGTGTGTTTGGATGCTAAGCCGAATCGCCAAGTTTAGCCTACTTAGCTAGGGTTCGGCTGAATTAGCAGAACGAAAATTTTTTTTGCCACTTTTGTAAGTTTGGCATATATATATAATATATATATATATATATATATATATATATATATATATATATATATATATATATATATATATATATATATATATATATATATATATATATATATATATATATATATATATATATATATATATATATATATATATATATATATATATATATATATGTATATATATATATATATATATATATATATATATATATATATATATATATATATATATATATATATATATATATATATATATATATAATATCCCAACAGTAATTATTTCTTGTATGCATTTACAGATCTGTTTCTATATAGATGCACAGAAAGAACTGGCAGTTAATTTTGTAAACCATTCACCACTGTCGTTACAAGCTGCGCTAATTCATTCATGAAAATAGTCTTTACTACTCTGTTTACCACATCTGAGTTGCCTGATATTATTTTTGCCCAGGAGAAACTGTCCAGGAAGTTTTTTCCTCAACTGTACATTCACTACTTTCCTTATCACGCTCCCTCTGTCAAGAGATGTGTTCTTGTTTCTTTCCTCGTGCTCTTCGCATCTGAGATCTTCAATTTTTTCAACTCGGCTTGGATACCCTCAGTTTTTATAAACACTGCCTCCTCACATGCTAAATAAATTTTCTTCTGTTAATTTAGGGATCACAGTCATCCTATTAATTGGTCCTCTGCCAAAACTGTCTAACCTTCTAGCCTTCATGGAGGCCGTCTTGTCAAAACATTCCTTATACATGGCGTTCTTGATATGAATTTTAGTTTCGGCTTTGTCTCTGTAGATGGTCTTATGTCTTATTACACTGTCATACTTTAAAACACTCGTGACTTGATCTGATCTTTGTCTCCTCTTCACCTTACCTCTTTACCTACTATTACCATTGTCATTCCTGTCTTCTGCCTACCTTCCTACCTGGAGAGTATTTCGGGGATCAAAGCCCAGGCGGCCCGTTCCATGACAAGGCCTCCTGGTGGATCAGGTCTGATCAACGAGGCTGTTATTGCTAGCCGCATGTACTCTAACGTACAAACCACAGCCCGGTTGACCCGGCAGCAGGGGTCTATTAGTAATTTCTCTTATGGCTGATGGGAGGCAGTTGAACAGTCTTGGGCCCCGGACACTTATTGCTTTTTCTCTTAGTGTACTAATGGCGCCCCTACTTTTCACTGGGGTATGTTGCATCGCCTGTCAAGTATTCTGCTGTCGTAGGGAGTGATTTCTGTGTGCAGATTAGGGATCAGTCCCTCCAGGATCTTCCAGGTGTAGATTATGAAGTATCTCTCTCGCCTGCGCTCTAGTGAGTACAAGTCAAGTGCTTCCAGGTGTTCCCAGTAGTTAAGGTGTTTGATGGAACTTACACGTGCATTAAAGGTTCTCTCTACATTCTCTAGATCTGCAATTTCACCTGCCTTGAATGGGGATGTTAATGTACAGCAGAATTCCAGCCTAGAGAGAACAAGTGATTTAAAAAGGATTATTATTGGCTTAACATCTCTTGTCTTGAATGTTCTCATTATTCATCCTATCAATTTCAACGCTGATGTGATAGTGGAACTGTTGTCTTCGGACATTACCACACCCAGGTCCTTCACATTACTTTTCCGCTCTATTGTGTGATTAGAGTTTGTAGTATACTCAGTCCTAGCTATTATTTCCTCCAGTTTTCCATAACGGAGTAGTTGGAATTTGTCTTCATTGAACATCATATTGTCCTCCGTTGCCCAGTGGAAAACTTGGTTTAAATCTTCTTAGAGATTTACCGTGTCTTCAATGGACGACACTCGCATACAGATCCTAGTATCGTCTGCAAAGGATGATACAGTGCTATTGTTTACATCTCTATGTCTGATATGAGAATGAGGAACAGAATAAGGGTGAGTAATGTGCCTTGTGGAACAGAGCTCTTCACTATGGCAGCTTCCGAATTAACTTTGTTTACCACTATTCTTTGTGTTCGATTGTTTATAAAGTTGAAGATCCATCTGCCCACTTTGCAAGTTATCCCTTTTGCACGTATTTTGTGTGCTATTATACCATGATCGCACTTGTCAAAGGCTTTTGCAAAATCTGTGTATACTACATCTGCATTCTGTTTGTTTTCCAGTGCATCCAAGACCATATCATACTCGGCCAGTAGTTGCAAGAGGCAGGAGCGACCTGCTCTGAACCCATGTTGTCATGGATTGTTCAATTGTTGGGAGTCAAAGTGGTTTGCAATCCTGCTTCTTAGTACTCTTTCAAAGATTTTTATGAGGTGGGACGTTAAAGCTATTGGTCTATAGTTCTTAGCTATTGCCTTGCTACCACGTTTATGGAGTGGGGCTATATCCGTTGTTTTTAGTGACTGTGGAATCTCACCTTTGTCTATGCTCCTTCTCCATAGCATACTTAGGGCCCGTGAGAGGGGTTTCTTGCAGTTCTTAATGAACACAGTTCCATGAGTCTGGGCCTGGGGCTGAGTGCATGGGCATGTTGTCAATGGCCTTCTCAATGTCTAGTGGAGTTAGGGTTATGTCAGAAATCTGGCACACATAGACAGGGTTTTGAGGTTCATTCATGGAAAAAAATATTTGGATTGTCTATCTTTAGACTGATAAATGGCTCGCTGAAGACAGAGTCATATTGCGATTTCAGTATCTCACTCATTTCTTTGTTGTCATCTGTGTAGGATCCATCTTGTCTGAGCAGGGGCCCTATACTAGGTGTGTTTTTTTTGCCTTGTTTTTGGCATATGAAAAGAAATATTTCGAATTTCTTTCAATTTCACTAATCGCTTTTAGCTCCTCTTGTCTCTCCTAGATCTTGTATGAGTCCTTTAACTTAAGCTCAATATTTTCCACTTCCCTGGTTAGCGCTTCCTTCCATGATTCAGATAATCTAGCATTCTTAAGAAGCTCAGTGATTCTTCGCCTTCTCCTGTACAGGGAGCGTCTCTCTCTCTTCGGTTTACTAATCTTTTTTCTTAACGGAACATGCCTTGGTGTGGTCTGTTGTATGGTGTTTTGTCCTTTCCCTGTGCACGAGTTCTCTTGTTCTTAAGGATTACCTCCACTACTAAAGGAAAACTGTTGAAGGAGATTTTAACTTGGGTCTTCTCCAATAGTTTTGGTATAGTCATCTTGAGTGAAGTAATAAGTTAGTTGTAAGATTAGACGTGTGAGCTTCAGATCGCTTTCAGATTTTATTATATTCTCATATGTTGAAGTGTGACAGGTAATACACTGATGGTTTAGCTGCATGTCTTAAGTGTTGGGCCTCTGAACGAGACAATAAATCTTATGAAAGGACTGAGTAATTTAACCGAGATTTAAATAAACATTCACAGTGTTTATTTTGAAAAGTAAATAAAGTTCTAGGGATATACAGCTACTGAAAATGGATTCACAGCAAGTTAGTCAAAACTATCAGCATTTTATAATTTAAATAATCTTATTTATACATACATGGTAACATTTTTCAAAGATTTTGCAGGACTTTATTGACAATTCATTGGAAAACTTTCGTTTATCAATGTTTCATTTGTAGAACTAAATTTTAACATCTGGTTAAAAAAAATTCAGTTTCATAAAATAGTTAATTTCATAGAATTTTCTTTAATGAATAAAATTGTTAACGTTGGCAAAGGTGAGATTTGCGTATGCTAGCAAATTTCTTAATAAAACTGACAAAAGATTTCTCACGTCTAACAAGAAACCTTAGCAAATATGTGAGCTCAATATCATTTACACTTTATTATCCACTGGTGCCCCAAATAATTTACAATGTTCACTTTTCACTCTTTTGTTTTGAGGACCAAGAGCTTTCAGAAAAGTATGTTTGATAGTCATTAACCTTCAAGTAATATAGCTCTACAATCCAATATATTCTGATAAGCACAATATTTATCATTGATGCCTTGTCGAGGCATGTATCCTCCATTGACATTGATTGTCGCTTCACCATTAACGTCACCGAGAAAACCTTAAAAGTTCCTAACTAAAAGAGGACGCCAACCTGCACGCCAAATCTTCTGAGAGATTTAATGTATCAAGGTTTTGCCAAGTAGGAGAACAAGTGAATCCTGATTATCCTCAAGTTCTCGATTCCCGATTCTTATTCTTATAATCAAGGGGGGAAGCTCTAAACCCGTAGGATTATACAGCGCCTGTGGGGGGATGTGGAAGGTATTCAGGTTTAATTCAGGTGAACTGGAGCACAGATCTAATTCCCTAGATCAAGATCCCTTCACCAGCATCAAGGAACCTTTGTTGAGGGGTCTTGATTCCCGAACCTTGGAATGTGTTTATGACTTAACAGATGATGTTTACGCAGTGTTACACCAGTTAGAATAAAATACTTTTGACCTGAAAAGAAAATATCAGAAAAGTTGCAAATATATTTACTAGTTATACAACAGAAGAAACTTATGAGAGTTTTACTAATTTTTATATATTCAATTACAGAAGCGCCTGAGGGACGAACTATTATTATCTGTCAACAATTTTCTTCACCAATAGAAAGTAATAAGTAGTTACTTTTTTTCTTAGATATTGTGAGATAATATCAATACTTGTTACAATGGTTGAGGCTGCACTTAATACTTTGAAAGAAAGAGGTATTTTTCCTCATATCAGTAATATATATATTCTTTCGAACAACTGTATGGAGATTATTAATGCAATTATAAGGATCTTTGCCTTAAGTACAAGATCGAGTAAATGTCATTGAGCCCACACTACTAGCGATTAACAAACAGAATGTATGAAATGGAAAGTTCTCAGTGTGAAGCCCCTGATGACCCTGATGACCCTGATGACCAACACTTACTCTGATGCTTGTACCATAAAACATTATGGTAACATACAATGTCTGGCAACAAAGCCTGATATTAATAACCACGATACCTGATCACTTAACCACGATGATGTGCCTTTAAGTCTGGTATAAAAAATTATAATGACTGGCTATTAAGCCTGGAGTAAATATTAGGTGTGTACCTAGCAGTCAAACTTGGTTAATATTCCCCGCGCCTCGCCACCCTCACGTCCCCTCAAGTCAACATTGTTTACTCTCATCAAACGATATTTAACTTAAGCAAATGAAACTCGTCTATAAGAACATTGCATTAATTAAAACTAAAAGAAATGTCATTTTGTTTGTTAAATTAACTCTTTCTGTCTCATATATTAAGGAAAACTAAATAACGCGTCTGACTTCCATGTTGCTTGAGACAGCAAAAACTCTCGTATATCACTGAAGGTGACACGTAGACATGTTTATCCCAGGTGAGTTATTTAGTGGAGACTGACTACACACACACACACACACGCACACACACACACACACACACACACACACACACACACACATCGGGGCCAGGAGCTGAGTCTCGACCCCTGCAACCACAATTAGGTGAGTACACACACACACACAGCGAGATTGGACCTAGTATTCACCTTAAGTAGTGCGGATATTGAGGACATCACACACGAAAGTCCACTCGGGGCCAGTGATCATATAGTTCTAAGCTTTGATTACACAGTAGAGTTACAGGTGGAGGGGGAGGCAGATAGGGCCAGAAGAAAGAAGCCAAACTACAAAAAAAAGGGACTATGCGGGCATGAAGAACTTCCTAAACGGGGTTCAGTGGGACAGAGAACTGGAAGGGAAATCAGTAAACGAGATGATGGAATATGTGACAACAATATGCAAGGAAGCTGAGGAGAGGTTTGTACCCAAGGGTAACAGAAACAACGAAAAAGCCAGGATGAGCCAATGGTTCACCCAAAGGTGCAGGGAGGCCAAAACCAAGTGTGCCAGGGAATGGAAGAAGTATAGAAGGCAAAGAACCCAGGAAAATAAGGAGAGCAGTCGTAGAGCCAGAAATGAATATGCAAAGGTAAGAAGGGAGGCCCAACGACAGTATGAGAATGACATAGCAGCGAAAGCCAAATCTGATCCGAAGCTGTTGTACAGTCACATCAGCAGGAGAACAACAGTCAAGGACCAGGTGTTCAGGCTGAGGAAGGAAGGAGGGGAGGTCACAAGAAATGACAGCGAAGTGTGTGAGGAGCTCAACATGAGATTCAAAGAAGTGTTCACAGAGGAGATAGAAGGGACTCCAGAAAGGAGGAGAGGTAGGGTACCCCATCAAGTGCTGGACACAATACACACAACTGAGGAGAAAATGAAGAGGCTACTAAGCGAGCTAGATACCTCAAAGGCGATGGGGCCGGATAACATCTCTCCATGGGTCCTGAGAGAGGGAGCAGAGGAGCTATGTGTACCCCTAACAACGATCTTCAACACGTCTATCGGAACAGGGCAACTACCTGAGGTATGGAAGACAGCAAATGTAGTTCTAATCTTTAAAAAAGGAGACAGGAACTTAGCACTAAACTACACGCCAGTGTCACTGACATGTGTAGTATGCAAGGTCATGGAGAAGATTATCAGGAGAAGAGTGGTGGAGCACCTAGAAAGGAATGAGCTTATCAACAATGGCCAACACGGTTTCAGGGACGGGAAATACTGTGTCACAAACCTACTGGAGTTCTACGACAGGGTGACAGCAGTAAGACAAAAGAGAGAGGGGTGGGTAGATTGCATATTCCTGGACTGTAAGAAGGCGTTTGACACAGTTCCACACAAGAGATTAGTGCAGAAGCTGGAGGACTAGGCAGGGATAACAGGGAAGGCACTACAATGGATCAGGGAATACCTGTCAGGAAGACAGCAGCGAGTCATGGTACGTGGCGAGGTGTCAGAGTGGGCGCCGGTGATGAGTGGGGTTCCACAGGGGTCAGTCCTAGGACCGGTGCTGTTTCTGGTATTTGTGAACGACATGACGGAAGGAATAGACTCCGAAGTGTCCCTGTTTGCTGATGATGTGAAGTTGATGAGAAGAATTCAATCGGACGAGGACCAGGCAGAACTACAAAGGGATCTGGACAGGCTGCAAGCCTGGTCCAGCAATTGGCTACTGGAGTTCAACCCCACCAAGTGCAAAGTCATGAAGATTAGGGAAGGGCAAAGAAGACCGCAGACGGAGTACAGTCTAGGGGCCAGAGACTGCAAACCTTTATCAAGGAACAAGATCTTGGGGTGAGTATAACACCAGGCACATCTGAGGCGCACATCAACCAAATAACTGCTGCAGCATATGGGCGCCTAGCTAACCTAAGAACAGCATTCCGACATCTTAATAAAGAATCGTTCAGGACTCTGTACACTGTGTACGTTAGGCCCATACTGAAGTATGCAGCACCAGTTTGGAGCCACATCTAGCCAATCACGTAAAGAAGCTTGAGAAAGTGCAAAGGTTTGCAACAAGACTAGTCCCGGAGCTAAGGGGTATGTGCTACGAGGAGAGGTTAAGGGAAATCGACCTGACGACACTGGAGAACAGGAGAGATAAGGGGGACATGATAACTACATATAAGATACTGAGAGGAATAGACAAGGTGGACAGAGACAGAATGTTCCACAGATGGGACACAGCAACAAGGGGACACAGTTGGAAGTTGAAGACTCAAATGAATCACAGGGATGTTAGGAAGCATTTCTTCAGTCATAGAGTGGTCCGGAAGTGGAATAGCTTGGGAAGCGATGTAGTGGAGGTAGGTTCCATACATAGCTTTAAGGAGAGGTATGATAAAGCTCATGGAGCAGGGAGCGTGACCCAGTAGCGGCCAGTGAAGAAGCGGGGCTAGGAGCTATGACTCGACCCCTGCAGCCACAACTAGGTGAGTACAAGTGAGTACACACACGCACACACACACACACTCACACACACACACACCGTAGGGACGCCGCGTGGGCTAGTCACAACTTGTAGGGATCTGTGAATATAAGTGTTTTTGAGGGCTACCCAAGGTTAATGCGGGGGTTATCAAGTGTGTCAGGGTAGTGAACAACCCTTGAAGCGATTTACGAGTTGCCCTGAGCCACATAAGTGTGGGGAGAGCCATAATTTTATAAGTGAACTAGAAATAAATATTTGGTGGCGGGGTCAGAGTGGGATTAGTGTGCACCAGGCGACATTGCCACGTGTGTCACCCTAGATAATAAAGTGAAATAAATATGTGACAAGTGAAATAAATACAGTGATTAGGTTATATTATATATCGACAAAAAACGAAAGTGGATATACGCCAGAACATCACATCGCGTTGGACAATCTACAGGAAACTACATGCTGGACAAGCTGCATCGCATTGCAAGTATTCACCTATGCGTGGTTTTTGGGGTGTCGTTTGTAAGTTCCAATTTCCTAACCGCTAAGCTGTTTGTGAACGGTCAACTCTCATAGTACGATAAGGAATAGGATATCAAGTACTCGGTAACAAATAGCAATTAGTAATTTCTAGTAGAAAAGGGCGAGCAGAGAGGTGAATCATAGAATACATTAACTGGTAGATCAGGTGTGTCAGGTCAGGCCAGGTAGAGGAGCACTGTAGACTACATGTTACTCGCAGACCCCACATACACAGATACATACATACACAGGACTTCAAAGAGACCTGGACAAGCTTGACATCTGGTCTAGCAACTGGCTGCTCGAATTTAACCCCACCAAATGCAAAGTCATGAAGATCGGAGAAGGGCAAAGAAGACCGCTGACAGAGTACAGGCTAGGTGGACAAAGGCTACAAACCTCATCAAAGGAGAAAGACCTTGGGGTGAGTATAACACCAAGCACGTCTCCGGAAACACACATCAACCAGATAACCGCGGCAGCATATGGGCGACTGGCAAACCTAAGATTAGCGTTCCGTTACCTTAACAAGGAATCGTTCAAGACACTGTATACCGTGTACGTCAGGCCCATACTAGAATATGCAGCACCAGTCTGGAACCCACACCTGGTCAAGCACGTAAAGAAACTAGAGAAAGTGCAAAGGTTTGCAACACGGTTAGTTCCACAACTCAGGGGTCTGTCTTATGAAGAAAGATTGAGGGAAATAGGACTAACAACACTGGAGGAAAGAAGGGTCAGAGGAGACATGATAACGACATACAAAATACTGCGGGGAATTGACAAGGTAGATAGTGACAGGATGTTTCAGAGAGGGAACACAGAAACAAGGGGACACAACTGGAAGCTGAAGACTCAGATGTGTCAAAGGGATGTCAGGAAGCATTTCTTCAGCCACAGAGTAGTCAGGAAGTGGAATAGTCTAGAGAAAGATATAGTGGAGGCAGGAACCATACATAGTTTTAAGACAAGGTATGATAAAGCTCATGGAGCAGGGAGAGCAGAGACCCAGTAGCAGACAGCGAAGAGGCGGGGCCAGGAGCTGAGTCTCAACCCCTGCAACCACAATTAGGTGAGTACAATTAGGTGAGTACAATTAGGTGAGTACAATTAGGTGAGTACACACACACACACATTAACTGATAGGTCAGGTGTCAGGTCAGGCCAGGTAGAGAAGCACTGCACACAATGAGTCACTCGCAAACTTAACATACACACCCATACACCATAACACACAATTTCATCACACATACATACACACACACACACACAAAACTAACACACACACACACACAAAACTAATGCACACACACACAAAAGTATCACACACACACACAAAACACACACACACACACATACACAAAATTAACACACACACACAGGCCCATACACACTCTTTCCCTCTGCTCCCTCCCCACCCACCTCTTCCCCCTCTCCCTCTCCCATTCTCTCTCCACCTCTGCTTCTCCCTCCTTCACTCTCTCCACATAATCCCCCCTCTTTCCCCCTCCCCACCTCTCTTCCATTTCCCAACTGTCTCCAGTTTCTCCTCTCCCTCCCTCCACCCCCACACAAATACTCAGGCAATCACATCACAAAACAACCACACAGTAATACATACTTTTTCACTCTGTGTCATCTTAAAAATAAAAAAAATGGGGTCCCAGCGAGCAGGATGGAAAACTAGGGGACTGGAGGATGAGTCTGCAAAGGAAGATTGGGCAGCAGAGCTCATGAAAAGGGAACATGAGTGGGGAAGGAAGCTAGAGGAGCTTAGCATGAAAATGGAGGAGAGGATAGCTGCAGAAAGCAAGATAATGGAGGAGAGGATAGCTGCAGAAAGCAAGATAATGGAGGAGAGGATAGCTGCAGAAAGCAAGATAATGGAGGAGAGGATAGCTGCAGAAAGCAAGATAATGGAGGAGAGGATAGCTGCAGAAAGCAAGATAATGGAGGAGAGGATAGCTGCAGAAAGAAAGATAATGGAGGAGAGGATAGCTGCAGAAAGAAAGATAATGGAGGAGAGGATAGCTGCAGAAAGCAAGATAATGGAGGAGAGGATAGCTGCAGAAAGCAGGAAGTGGGAGAAGCAAGTCACAACAGCAGGGGCTAAGATACAGAGATTAGAAGAGGAACTGAAAAATTTGAAACAGCCTAAAGAACCAAAAAGCAATGTGGACATGGTATCAGAAACTGCTACCTCAGTCACAAAGAAGAGGACTGTAGAGAACGGAGTGAAACTGTATGCAGAGGCCCTATCAGACCATCGTGGAGCCCGAGAAAAAGAGAGGATCACATCAGGAACAATCGAAGGGAGTGTAGTAAAAGGGAGAGCTAAGCTATACGTAGAAGCCTTAACAGACCACAACAGTGCACAGGGAAAGTTAAGAAGGAAAAGCGACAGGCCACTGGGCCAAGGGATAACAGACAGTGAAGAGATTGAAGAAAGGAAAGCTGCAATGGAGGCAGCTAAACCGAATCAGGGGTTACATAGGGATAGGCAGTGGGAGAATGAAAGAGAGACGTCAGTCTTTGTTTATGGGCTCCAGGAAGCTGAAGGGAAAACTTAGAAAGCAAGAAGACAAGGGGAGAAAAATGCGATTGAATTCATCATGAAAGCAATAGGAGATGACATGACCCAGCTGGCAAATTTTCTGAGAATAGGGGGGTTTCCAAGAGGAAGAATCCGGCCAGTCAAAGTGATTTTCAAAGCAGAAGTGACTCGAAACAGGATCCTGCAGGAGAAAGCAAGACTAAGGGATATGTCAGAGTACAGGAGGGTGTATCTCGACTGCGACAGAACACGGGAAGAAAGACAGAAACTGAAAGAGAGGGTACAGAGACAAAAGGAGGAAAGAGAGATGGACAGGAGAACCCAGACTCAGGAGGAAGCTCTAATACAACCACCGTCAGATGTCCCCCAACCTGGACAACCCCAATGCAACCAAACAATCTAAGCCAAAACACACATGCCATACCCAATGATTCCACCCACCTCATTACAAACTCCGCCTTCACACCAACCACCCATAGTTCCCCATCAGATCTCCCACTTTCCCAACCCCAATGTACCCCCCAGACTACGGTTTTAGAAAAGAAGTTGAAGGTTTGGTATACAAATGCAGATGGTATAACAAATAAATGTGAGGAGTGACATGAAAGAATAAAGGAGACATCCCCAGACATAATAGCACTCACAGAAACGAAACTCACCAGGATGATAACAGATGCAATCTTTCCACCCGGATATCATATCCTCAGGAAAGATAGAGGGAGCAGAAAGGGAGAAGGAGTTGCACTCCTCATTAAGAACAGGTGGGGATTTGAGGAAGTGGAAGGAATGGATGGAATGGGCGAAAGGGACTACATAGTAGGAACAATTCAGTCTGAGGGTCATAAGGTGGTAATTGCTGTAATGTACAACCCGCCACAGAACTGCAGGAGGCCAAGAGAAGAATACGACGAGACCAACAGAGCAATGGTAGACACACTAGCCGAGGTAGCCAGAAGAGCCAACATGGGGAGAGCAAAGTTACTAGTTATGGGTGATTTCAATCACAAGGAGATTGATTGGGAAAACCTGGAGCCCCATGGAGGTCCTGAATCATGGAGAGCCAAGATGATGGATGTGGTACTGGAAAACCTCATGCATCAACATGTTAGAGACACTACCAGAGAGAGAGGTGGGGATGATCCAGCAAGACTGGACCTAGTATTCACCTTGAGTAGTTCGGACATCGAGGATATCACATATGAAAGGCCCCTTGGAGCTAGTGATCATTTGGTTTTGAGTTTTGATTATATAGTTGAGCTACAAGTGGAGAGGGGAGCAAGGAATAGGAAGGGAGAAACGAAACTACAAACGGGGGGACTACACAGGCATGAGGAACTTCCTACAAGACGTTCAGTGGGAGAGAGAATTGGCAGGAAAACCAGTAAAAGAAATGATAGAATATATGACAACCAAATGCAAAGAGGCAGAGGAGATGTTTGTCCCCAAGGGAAACAGAAGTAATGGGAAGACCAGAACGAGTCCTTGGTTCACCCAGAGGTGAAGGGAGGCAAAAACTAAGTGCACTAGAGAATGGAAAAAGTACAGAAGACAAAGGACCCAGGAAAATATAGTGATTAGCCGAAGAGCCAGAAACGAATATGCACAGGTAAGAAGGGAGGCTCAGCGACAATACGAAAATGATATAGCATCAAAAGTCAAGTCTGACCCAAAGCTGTTGTACAGCCACATCAGGAGGAAAACAACAGTCAAGGACCAGGTAATCAGGCTGAGGAAGGAAGGTGGGGAGTTCACAAGAAACGACCAAGAGGTATGTGAGGAGCTCAACATGAGATTTAAAGAAGTATTTACAGAGGAGACAGGAAGGACACAAGGAATTCAGAATAGGGAGGTATACCACCAAGTGCTGGATGAAATACACACAACCAAGGAGGAGGTGAAGAAGCTGTTATGTGAACTCGATACCTCAAAAGCGGTGGGACCTGACAACATTTTTCCGTGGGTCCTTAGAGAGGGAGCAGAGATGTTAAGTGTGTTACTAACAAAAATCTTCAACACTTACATTGAAACTGGGCAACTCCCAGTACAGGACGGAGAAGGCGGCCGGGTGGTCACTTCAAAAACAAACCAGTTCCCTATGCGGTCGGCCCAGCCACCGCTCCCATCCTCCAGAACACATCTCCTCCTATTTCTCCAGTTCACACTCGTCCTTCCGGGCCCCGACCATGTCCGAGCCCAGGGTGTGTACTGGTACACCATAAAAAGTGCCTATGGCTTGAGTTAGCTACACAAAAAGGGAATACAACATCACAAACTTAGCTGAACCCAGGCTCCGTCTCGCCAGCTGTTATCCATGCCACGCACATGTGTAACCCAAGCGACGCCGCCACCCTCACCACAAACATTTGGAAAATAAATCCCTAGCTGGATTTCCTTATTTCACCGCTTAAACTTACTTTACAGTATTCACCAAAAGCACAGCATATTTCTAAAATTATCATTTACATTTATCTAAAGGTTATACACATCAATGAGATAACTGCTGCAGCATATGGGCGGCTGGCAAACCTAAGAACAGCGTTCCAATACCTCACTAAGGAATCGTTCAAGACTCTGTACACCATATACGTCAGGCCCATACTGGAGTATGCAGCACCAGTTTGGAACCCACACCTGGTCAAGCACGTCAGGAAATTAGAAAAAGTGCAGAGGTTTGCATAAGACTAGTTCCAGAGCTAAGGGGATTGTCCTACGAAGAAAGGTTAAGAGAAATCGGCCTGACGACACTAGAGGACAGGAGGGTTAGAGGAGACATGATAATGACATATAAAATACTGCGAGGAATAGATAAGGTGGACAGAGACAAGATGTTCCAGAGAGAGGACACAGAAACAAGGGATCACAGTTGGAAGTTGAAGACTCCTATGAGTCAAAGGGATGTTAGGAAGTATTTCTTCAGTCATAGAGTTGTCAGGAAGTGGAATAGCCTAGAAAGTGACGTAGTGGAGGCAGGAATCATACATAGTTTTAAGACGAGGTTTGATAAAGCTCATGGAGCGGAGAGAGAGATGACCTAGTAGCAATCAGTGAAGAGGAGGGGCCAGGAGCTATGAATCGACCCCTGCAACCACAAATAGGTGAGTACAAATAGGTGAGTACAGACCCACACACACAAGACCCCCTTTTCTTCCCCTCCCACTCTCTTCCTCTCTCTCCCTCCATCTCTCTCGCTCTTCTTCTCCATCCCTTCCTCTCTCCCTCTCTCTTTTCCTCACACACACACCTCATTTACTCTTCCCTTCTCTCTCTCTCTGTATCCCTACTCTTCCCTTCTCTCTCTCCCTTTCTCTCTCCCACCAACATACACACACGCACACACAGAACCACCCTCAGAATCCCACAGCCAAACACGCTATTCCAATATAAACCACAATCCACACTCACAGCCCCCACCCCACACTATGCAGTAGAATCCCACAGCACTGCCAGGTCCCCCACCCCACAATCCCCCAGAACACAGTGTTGGAGAGGAAACTGAAGGTATCGTACACCAACGCTGATGGAATAATGAATAAGTGGGAGGAATGGCGAGAAAGAATCAAACAGGCATCACCAGACATCATAGCTCTCACAGAAACCAAGCGCACAGAAATAATAACAGATGCCTTCTTTCCAACTGAATATCACATCCTGAGGAAAGACACAGGGAATAGAGGGGGTGGAGGAGTTGCACTGCTCATCAAAACACAATGGGATTTTGAGGAGCTGGAGAGAGGAGACAGAGGAGAAGCAAGTGACTACATAATAGGAACACTTCAGTCAGGAGGTCACAAGGTGGTAATTGCATTGATGTATAACCCACCACAGAATAGCAGGAGGCCAAGGCAAGAATATGATGAGAGTAACAGAACGATGGTTGGCACACTAGCTGAAGTGGCCAGAAGAGCTCATGCGAGCGAAGCAAAACTACTGATTGTGGGTGACTTCAATCACAAAGACATTGACAGGGAAAACCTGGAGCCACATGGGGGGCCAGAAAAGTGGAGGGCTAAGATGATGGAGATGGTACTGGAAGCATTCGTGAATCCAAGTATTATGGTCTTAGGTTCGACTCGACTCCTGATCAGGCACTCGGTGAGCAGATGTCAGTAGTAAGGTTCGTGGAAGTTGATTTTGAGAGGAAAACAGTCCGTGTTAGGGAGTCCGTCCTTGGTTTTATCCGGATAAGCCTGAAGGATGCTGAGAGCTTTAAGGATTAAGGTTTTATTTCTTTGCATAGTTTACAATGTGTAATTACAATTTTAATTTGCTAAGTGCAAAACAAAAGCCACTATTAGCGTTGAAACATCTTGAAACAGCTAGAGAAGGACGAAATAGAGCTACAAAATTGTCGGTCACAATGCTTTCAACGCTTCTGTGATGGCTGGACACAGAAGTGGTGTTCATCAAAGAATAAGTGAGAAAAACAACCTGGCAGTACTTGTGAATTGCGACAATCACTCACTCAACTTGTTGGGTGTACATGCAGCCAGGCAGGATACAGTGATGGTCTCGTTTTTTTTTTTTTTTTTTAACCATCAAAGCTCTATACGTGTTCTCTTGTTCAACACAATGCTGGGAAAAGCTCAAAAACGCCTTGCCTGTGGTTGCTAAGTCGAGTCCGAAACCAGGTGGGGTACAAGGACAGAAGCAGTGAAGCCAAGCAACAAGTACCTTGAGAAGATACTTGAAAGACAATGACATGAAAGACAATGAAAACGAGACCAGTGAAACAAGAAATGACACAAGACTGTTTTGCTGGTCCAGATGTCGTGTAATGTCTCAAGCTTGTCAATTTCTTTATCACAAAGCGTCCTCCAGTATACATTCAGAGCAGGGATGTTTGTTTGGGCATGGAGCGATTTGTTTGAAACGAAGTAAGTAACTTTATTCAGGTATACACAAATACAGTTACATAGATTATCATACATAGCAGCATATGTGTAGAGAACCTAGGATAACCCAAAAAGACATATAGAGTGACTTATTTCCATTGGCATCACACACCTATTGCAGAGCCTTGTTTTGGTTATGCTGCAGTTTAAGAATGTTGGTCTTTGCTGCAAGTGGAGAGAAAGTAATGAGAGGTCGGATTACTTACTTACTGATTAGTGTTTTTTATAGGTTCTCTTTATTAGAAAAGTCTACGTTTTCTTTTCATTGCAAAACACCATAGAAAATAACATATTTTTTTTCATATAATGGGTAACTATTGTGAGAGACAAACATTGAAATTAAAAAAAAAAAATTGTTTCTTTAAGAATAAAGAAATAATCTAATATTTCATTGAAAGGGAATATTTAAATGTACATCAATAATTTTTTTATGGACTACATTTTTGTGTAAAATATTAATCAATCAATCAAATATGACCAGAGCTGCGGTAAGATGGGGAGGAAGAAGGATGGGGAATGATGGAAATACTGGAAAAGGATGGAAGGGTGGAGGAGAAGAGGGTAATAAAGGTAAACGGCCCAACCACTTGGGCGCAAGTGGTACCGAAGTACTGCAGTACTAACACTCACACACGCTTGCACGCACGCACGTACGCACGCATATACAACAGGCCTAGTTTCTAATTAAACAGAAGGGGAATGTTAAAGATTTGTTACTCATCACATAAAAAAGTGTCCAAAACAGATAGCATCCTCTCAAAGATACGTTATGTACCATAAACAGCACAACTTACTTTATACTATTCACTGATCTACCCCTTCCCCCCTACCTCACCTACGTTAGTTGTGTCTGGGGATCCACAACAGAAAATCACCTTAAGCCAATAATAACTCAAAAAGCCGCAATGATCACACAGTCCACTGCTAGACAACCCCATCCTCCCCTACTCTTCAAAGACCTAAATCTACTTACCAAACAAAACATTCTCTTACTACTGTGCATCCTACAATTACATTCTTAAAGAAACATTATTTTTTTTTTTAATTTCAATGTCTGTCTCTCACAATAGTTACCCATTATATGAAAAATATGTTATTTTCTATTGTGTTTTGAAATGAAAAGAAAACGTAGACTTTTCCAAGGATGGTGTTCACTTATCCAGGTCTGGGGTGGGAGAACTGGCAACTGCAGTGGAGGGAGCTGTTAAGGTTTTAAACTAGAAATAGTTAGTGGTATGGGTTTTGGGGGGAAAACAGTGAAGTCCCAGTGTAGTAATATTATAAGTTCTAGGAGAACTAGTAATAGGCAGAATAAGGTGGATACTGGAAAGCCAATGGCACTAGATGACAAGGAAAGTACTAATAGGTATAGTGGAAAAACAGAAATGAGCAGGAAGGGTAAAGAGGAAGGAGAGTCTTTAAATGTATATTACACCAATTGTCGTAGTGCTAGGAATAAGATGGACGAGTTGAGATTACTTGCTAGTGTGGGTAATATTGATGTTTTTGCAATAACTGAGACTTGGTTTAATATGAAAAATCGGGACATGCCTGCCGAATGTCACATCCAGGGTTTTAAATTGTTCCAAGTAGACAGAAGTATTGGGAAGGGGGGTGGGGTGGCACTATATGTCGTGATCATTTAAATTGTTGCATAAAAACGAGCATAAATTCTGAAAAAATACATACAGGGTCTGTATGGATAAAATTTTCAGAGGGATGTGAAAAATTGATTTTAGGCGTGATATATCGTCCTCCAAACTTAGATAGGGAACAAGGTAGACTACTCTGGGAGGAAATTGTTAAGGCCACAAGGCACGATAACGTAGTAATTCTAGGGGACTTTAACTTTAGTCAGATTGATTGGAATTTCTTGACAGGGAATTTAAAATCTAACAACTTTTTAGAAGTAGTTCAGGATTGTTTTTTGAAGCAGTTTGTGACAGAACCTACAAGGGGAAATAACCTACTTGACTTGGTTCTGGCAAACAAGGAATCCCTTGTTAATAATTCAGAAATTACAGAGGAACTCTGCACAAGCGACCACAAGCGACCTTTAGCATTGAATGGATGTATGATAGTAAGAAAATTCAGTAACAGTCCAAGACTTTCGCTTAGCAGATTATAATGGGCTTAGAGAACACTTATCAACTGTGGACTGGGGTAACGAAGAGAGCTATCAATATGACAGCTTTCTTAACACTATACAGGCTGCCCAAAGTACATTTATCCCGTATTAAGAAATTAGATCAAGTAGAAATGACCCTGTTGTGATAAAAACACAGGCCTCATTTCTAGGCTTTATTGAACACAAAATCCATGGTACATGTCTGCAACAGAAGAAAATACATCTAATGACTGCTGCTGCAGGACAGGTGATGTAAGGTGCATATGTCCTCAGAAAAGCTATAGCTACTGGCGACATATTTAAGCTTACCATGTAATCTGCATCACGAATGTATTTGTGTAAGAGAGAGACCACACGCCATGCTGGGCCATCTCCGTACTGTTTGTTGTTATTGTAAGGGGCCCCCTGAGGTGGTGCAGTATTGTGTCCTGCTGCGGCTCTCCACAAGAGCGGTATCACTACAATCTTCCCCTTCTAAAATATCAGATACAGTAATCCTCCAAACGGTTAGGTGGGTGACGTGTACGTCCAGACCTTCGTAGCCCTTGAGCCTCTCCACCGGGTTCGGTATTTTCTAGCGAGGTTTGACTATCTGCTGGAGCGGCATCCTCTATTTCAATAGGGGTAGCCTGAAAAGGCTTCCCTGGAGAAACCGAAGCATCTTTCGCAACATCTATTGGTGTATCTTGAGATTCCGCACTAACATTGGTTTCAACTGGGGCTAAGTGTCTTGTAGATACAGTAGTCTCTTCACCATTTTGGTAGCGAATGTGGGCATAATGCGGATTAGCTTGTAGGAGCTCTACCTCTTCCACTAAAGGATCCGTCTTGTTCATCCTACGGTGACTCTTCAGGAGAATGGGTCCAGGGTGACATAACCAGGTGGGCATGGAGGCTCCCGTAGAGGAACGACGTGAATAGTTGAAGAGTCTCTCATGAGGGGTAGCATTAGTAGCTGTGCACAGCAATGATCTAATAGAGTGAAGGGCATCAGGTAAGACAGTCTGCCAGTGTTGAACCGGTAGATTGCGAGATATCAGTGTCATTGTAACTGACTTCCATATAGTACCATTGAACCGCTCCACTTGACCATTGCCTTGAGGGTTGTAGCTTGTTGTTCTGCTGCAAGCAATCCCTCTGTTAGCCAAAACTCATGAAGTTCATTACTCATGAACGAGGATCCCCTGTCTGAATGGATATAGGCCGGCATACCAAAAATAGCGAATAACTGGGAAAGACAACTGATGACAGTTGAAGCAGTCATATTTGCACAGGGGAACACAAAAGGAAACCTAGAATATTCATCTACTATGTTAAGGAAATACCTATTCTGGTTTATGCTTGGTAGAGGTCCTTTGAAATCTATATTCAGTCTCTCGAAAGGCTGGGTGGCATTAATGAGATGAGTTTTCTCTGGCTGGTGAAAGTTTGGCTTGCACTCTGCACATACTCTGCATGATCTGATCACTTGTCGCACCTCTTCCACTGAGTAGGGCATATTCTTAGATTTAACAAAATGATACAGGCGTGTAACTCCTGGGTGACACAAGGCCTTGTGGAGCTCTGAGAGTGATTGCAAATCATGACATGCTGCTCCACAGTGGGACCTAGAGAATGCATCAGGTGAAATGTTTTCTTCACCCGGTCGATACAGAATATCAAAGTTATAACATGATAGTTCCATCCTCCAGCGTAATATCTTGTCATTCTTGATCTTACTTTTGTGCTTCTTGTCAAACATATACATCACGGACCTTTGAAATGTTCTGCCTGTTAAATAATGCCTCCAGTGGCGAACTGTTCTATGATGGCCTGGGCTTCCTTTTCTACAGCAGCATAGCACTTCTCTGATCCTTGAAAAGTTCTTGAAAAGAAAGCAACGGACGTCCTGCCTGAGATAGGACTGCAGCAATGGCAACTTCAGATGCATCCGTTTCCACCTCGAATGGTAGGGACTCATCAATGGCCTGAACTACTGAGTTTTCAATATCCTGTTTGAGAGTATAGAAAGCAGTTTCTGCTTCCTTTGTCACAGGAAATATCGTGGTAGCACTCAGTGGGCGAACTTTACTTGAATAGTTGTAGATCCACTGTGAGTAATAAGCAAAAAAGACCAAGAGTTCTTTGGAGTGACTTTTTGTCTTGGGGCATTGGAAGTTCCGTAGAGGTCGAAGTCTTTCAGGGTCTGGGGATATTGCACCTCCTTCCACCACATAACCAAGGATGTTAACCCTTTTTAGTGGAAAAAGTGCACTTTTCTTCATTGTAACTGATATTTTTCTTCTTGGCAGCTTCCAAAAACTTATCAAGGTTTGCATCATGTTCCTCCTGGGTCTTGCCACAAATGGTAACATTATCTAAATATGCATAAGTTCCCTAAGTTGCTCTTCCTGAATGAGTGAATCCATAATTCGTTGGAAACAGGCTACCCCATTGGTAACCCCAAAAGGGACTCTGGTAAACTGATAGAGGCCGTCACTAGCCTGAAACGCTGTGTATGGTTTATCTTCATTCCTTATAGGGACTTGATGATAGGCACTTCGTAGATCAATTGTGCTAAACACATAGTACTGAGCAATTTTGTTCACTGTATCATCAATTCGAGGTAGAGGGTACCCATCAAGAAGTGTAAATTTGTTGATTGTCTCAGAATAGTCGATAGCCAGCCTCCGTTTCCTATAATCATCCTTGACAACAACGCCCTGTGCACGCCACGGAGAATTACTTGGTTCTATAATACCCTCCTTCAGCACCCTCTGAGTTTCTTTCTCAATGAACATCCTATCTTCATAAGAATAGCGGCGTGACTTAGCTGATATAGGATGACAATCCGCAGTAAGATTCGCAAACAGCTTTGGTGGGTCTCCCCTAAAGTGCTAAGACCCCAGACAACGAGAGGAGGCAGTTCACCTCCATATGTTAAGGTAACACTACCATGACGCTTCTGAAAGTCCTGACCAAGGATCACATCAGAGCACAGTTGTGGCAGAACAGCTAAATGTACATCTTGATAATGCCTGCCATTAACTCTAAGGTTTACCTTACAAAACCCTAACGTCTGAATAAGAGAGATGTTGATGCCATGGAAACGGTACCTGATGAGTGATGTACCGTCAAGGAGTGGCGTTTAACTACGTCAAGGTTGATGAAACTCTCTGAGCTGCCACTGTCAATCAGACCATCTACTTCTGTTCCTTTGATGAACACTTTCACGACTGCCTTTGACAGTGAATTTGGAGCAGCCGCAGAAGTCACTGTTGCTAGAGTCGCCTGGTGGAATGCATAGAAGCACTAGCTCTTGTTGATGTATTAGCACGACATACTTTAGCAAAGTGACCTTTCTTATGGCATTGATGGCACATTGCTTCACGAGCCGGACACTTTGGACGTGGATGTCTTGAAAAAACCCCAAAAGAAACACTTTGTGCCTGCAGCTGCTGTCACTGAAGCAGGTTCCACGGTAACCTCATTAAAAGAGTCTTGGTCGGGAGTTACAGCACTTACCACTCGAGAAAGGGTGGGTAGTACTGTACACTTCAGAATTCTTCTGAGCTGAATCTAATGATCTTGCCTGGTCAAGGGTAGTGGCTAAGTCCAGAGTTTTATTCTCCAATAAACGCTGCCTTATTATTGGTGATTGCAGGCCACTGATAAAAGCATCCCTGATGGACTCTTCACAATACTAGAAGCTGTCACCGCTCGGAAGTTACAGTCCTTACCTAATATTTTCAATGCTTGAAAGTATTCCTCTAAGGATTCACCAATCTGCTGGCGGCGAGTTGCAAGACGATATCGTGCAAAGATTTCATTTGTGGGCTTAATATACTGAGACTTGGGCATTGATAGCATCTTCATAGGTATTACACTCAGAAATAACCTCAAGATTTTAGGTGACACAAAGTTGATGAGCAGGCTTAGTTTATCTAGATCTTCCTGAGGAAAGGCTCTCAAGAAGTTTTCGAAAGTCTTAAACCAGTGCTTCCATTCCTGAGCAGCCGTTGATACACTGGGGTCAGAATCTAGCCTCTCAGGTTTCAGTAAACGCTCCATTTTGCTGTGTAGTCTAGCTCAGAATCGCCACCAGGTAGCCCAGGATATTTGTGTTCAATAAATTGTTGTGATAAAAACACAGGCCTCATTTCTAGGCTTTATTGAACACAAAATCCATGGTACATGTCTGCAACAGAAGAAAATACATCTAATGACTGCTGCTGCAGGACAGGTGATGTAAGGGCATATGTCCTCAGAAAAGCTATAGCTACTGGCGACATATTTAATTAAGCTTACCATGTAATCTGCATCACGAATGTATTTGTGTAAAGAGAGACCACACGCCATGCTGGGCCATCTCCGTACTGTTTGTTGTTTTTGTAAGGGCCCCTGAGGTGGTGCAGTATTGTGTCCTGCTGCGGCTCTCCACAAGAGCGGTATCACTACAGACCCAAAATGGATGAATAATACGCTCAAATATCTTTTAGGGCCCGGTGGCCTGGTGGGTTGAGCCCCGCCACACACGGAGGGCCCGGGTTCGATTCCCGGCGAGTGGAAACATTTTTACGTGTTTCCTTACACCTGTTGTCATGTTCACCTAGCAGCAAATAGGTACCTGGGTTGTTAGTCGACTGGGGTGGGTCGCATCCTGGGGGACAAGATTAAGGACCCCAATGGGTTTCCGGGTCTAACCCTCCGGGGTTAAAAATCCAAAGAAATTTTATCTTATCTTAAGAAAGGAATTTATAGGTATAAATAGAGGTGAGGTCATTTTATAAATCAGTATCCCCACATTGAGGGACATTAAAAGGGTATAAGAAAAGCAAACGGGACTATGAAATTAAAGTTGCTAGGGATTCAAAAACTAACCCAAAAAGTTTTCCAGGTGTTTAGAACAAAGTTAGGGATAAGATAGGGTCCCCTTAAAAATAACTCTGGGCATCTTACTGACAAGGAGAATGATATGTGCTCTTTTTTTAATAATTATTTTTCTGGGTTTTTCACACAGGAAGACACTAATAATATCCCAACAATTATTTTTTATATTTCCCTGAAGAAGATAAATTATTAATATCACAGTCACTAATGAAATGGTTATGAAACAAATAGACCGACTGAAACAAAATAAATCACTTGGTCCATGAGCTTTTTGCAAGGGTTTTTAAAGGAATGCAAAATGGAACTCTCTGAACCAATATCTAACATTTTTTATTTATCTCTTCAAACAGGTGTAGTGTCTGATATGTGGAAGATGGCTAATTAATTCCTATTTTTAAAGGGGGGACAAGTCACTACCGTCAAATTACCGCCCAATAAGCCTGACCTCAACCAGGAAATTACTAGAGTGAATTATAGCTGATATTATTAGAAGCCATCTAGATAACCATAATTTGATTAATGATACTCAGCATGGATTCATGAGGGGGCCCCCTGCCTATCTAATTTATTAACCTTCTTTAGTAAAGCTTTTGAGGCTGTTGATCATGATAAAGAACATATTGTTTATTTAGATTTTAGTAAGGCTTTTGATAGAGTACCGCACCAGAGACTGTTAAAGAAAGTGGCAGCTCATGGCATTGGGGAAAAAGTGCTGTCATGGATCGAGTCATCTCACCAATAGGGAAACAGAGAGTGTGCATAAATGGGGTTAAATCCGTGTGGGAATCTGTAACAAGCCTGTTATTGTTTATAATATATCAATGACCTTGATGAGGGAATTACTAGTGATATGAGCAAATTCGCCGATGACACGAAGATAGGTAGGATAATTAATTCTAACGTAGATGTCAGGGAACTTCAGGAGGATTTAGACAAACTCAATTCCTGGTCAGAAAAGTGGCAGATGCAGTTCATTGAAGATAAATGCAAGGTTCTGAAGCTCGGGAGTGTCCATAACCCAAGCACTTATAAGTTTAATAACGTGAACTTAGCCATACAGATTGGAAAAAAAAGGACTTGGGGGTTATGGTAGCAGCAACCTTAAACCAAGACAGAATGCCTAAGGTACGTAATAAGGCAAACAGATTACTGGGATTTATACAAGAAAATGCAACAGTCCAGAGGTTTATTACAGCTTTATACATGTTAGTAAGGCCCACCCGGCCAGCTCAATTCTGGTCTCCATATTAATGGATATTAATTGTTAAAAACATTAGCGTAGAATGACTAAATTAATAAAGCATTAGAAAAATTCCGTATGAAGAAAGATTGAAGGCCCTAAAATTCATTCACTTGTAAAACGAAGAATGAGGGGGGGCAATCGAGGTATAAAAAGGAAAAAACATTAAAAAGGGATATAAATAAGGTCTTGAGAATATCTCACCAAAGAGAACCCCAATAATGGATTCAAAAGATAAGTTTAGATTTAGAAAGATATAGGAAAATATTGGTTTGGGGAAAAGGGTTGTTGATGAGGAAAGCTGCCTAGTAGGGTTTTGGAAGGCCTTAGGTAGTTTTAAATTTAGGTTGGGGAAATTATGAGTGAGAGGTTGGCTTAGTAAATTGCACATGAGTAAAAAAATTATCAAAATTTTTTTTTGGGGGGCATTGAAGATTGGGGAAAAATAATCTGTTAGTGGGTGGAATTGAAGGATCTGCCATATGGGGGCCAAAAGGGCCCCTGCATGTTTTCCTTTTATGTTCTTTGTTCTTGTTTGGTTTTTCCCCGAATGGATATAAATGCACTGTAAAACGTACAGAGGAGGATGACAAAGTTGATCCCATTTTTCGAAATCTTCCCCAAAGGGGGTAGACTGAGGGCCCTGAATCTGCACCCCTAAAAGGCGTAGAATTAGGGAGGATATGATTGAGGGTATAAATGGGAAAAAAGGAATAAATAAAGGATGTAAAAAAGGGGTGAAAAATCCAGCCAAGACAGGACTCCGCAATGGTTTAAGTTGGAAAAGTTGATTCAGGAATGAATAGGAAAACACTGGTTTGGAAATAGAGTTGTGGATGAGGAACAAAACCCCCAGACCGTAGTTTTAAAATAGGTTGAAATATACATGAATGGGGTGGGGGGGTGTGAGTTGAACCGACTAGTTGGTTTCAGGTCTTATGGGTGCTCCTTAGGGAAAATACCCGACTACCCCGGGAACCCGAAGAGATTTAAACCCCGGAGTCAGGTCCGCCGGGGGGGATGGACCTGCATCGTGGGTCAGAGGCCCGCAGTGTTCCTTTTTTTATGAAAAAAACAAAAATTCTAATTTAATTCCAACCTGAACCCTTTTTTGATTGGGGCCCCATAGACAAAAAAATTGCGGGACACAGCTTAATTTTGAAAAAATCAAATTTTTATAAGAAGGCCCAAAATCCGGAACTTTTCAAATCTGCAGAGCACTGTCTCAGCCAGCACTTTAAAACTACCGTTAAAAAAAAATCTCTCCCCAACATATACTAACATCAGCTAATTATGTGAAAACTATATATCCATATTCTCATTGTCAAAATTTATTCTCAATATCTGTAACCCCCACAACCATTAAAACACTGAATGCGTTTATTATTTTGTATGCTAGGGTCCCCATTTCCATAATCAAATCAACATCTGTCGGGAAAAATTTTTGTCTGTCTGGAGAATTTTTTGTCTCTGGAAAATTTTAAGGGGGGGGAAAAAATTTATTTGGCGGGTAATCGTCCTCCAAACTTAAATGGAACAAGGGGGACTACTTTGGGGGGAAATTGTTAAGGCCCCAAAACAGATAACGTAGTATTTAGGGGGGCTTTTAAATTTATAGATTATTTAATTTTTGACAGGTAATTTAGAATCAAACACTTTTTTGAAGTGTTTGGATTGTTTTTTTAAAAAGTTTGTGACAAACCAAAGGGGAAAAAACTTATTACTTTTTGGAAACAAGAACCCCTTTTTAATAATTTTGAAATTACAGATGAACTCATCACAAGGCCCCAAAATCAATTTTTAGCATTGAATGGATGTATGATAGTAGGGAAAATTCAGTAACAGTCCCAGACTTTCCCTTTGCAGATTATAATAGGCTTAGAGAACACTTATCAACTGTGGACTGGGGGAACGAAGAACTATCAATATGATAGTTTTCTTAACACTATACAGGCTGCCCAAAAAAACATTTATCCCTAAAAGAAATTAGATCAAGTAGAAATGACCCAAAATGGATGAATAATAGGCCAAATTCTTTTAAGGGGAGAAGAAAGGAATTTATAGGGTAAATAGAGGTGAGGGCCCTTTTAAATCAGTATACTGACATTAAGAGGGACGTTGGAATAAGA